>CM073770.1:46889045-46917040 GCA_037158775.1 Hetaerina titia | reverse complement strand
CTTCTTAAAAATGATGTAATACAAAACTACGTTCATAATTTTGATTCCTTGATTGAAATCTGTAGCCTGCATTTTGAAAATTCAACCTTCTTTTTTTTTTTAAAGCCTTAATATTATGGTTCTACGTATTTTAGGACTCGTTAACCCATGGACACTACCACTCCTTTGCAACTGCATTTCATTTCTCTCCTCCCGTTATGGGGAAGGGAATAACCGATTGCGTCCCCAGATTCTGTTATTAATGATATCATTCCGACCATCGCACTCAGCATCATCTCTTCCGTCTCGTACTACGGGAAAGAGAGGACGCTCCCCGGCGCCAACAGAGACGCCATTAACGGGCGTGAGTCAACGCCAGGACAAGCACAAGGGCAACACTTTTAACCGCGGCAAACAGAGCGTTAAGTGCACATCGTGACCGCACGGGGTCGAATTAACGGCGACGGCAATGGATGTCATTCGGTTAGCACTAAAACGCTTCTTTTGAAAGCAAGGGACGAAGCGCGCATCACCGCGGAAAAACGCACGACCAAACAAGAGTCCTGTTTTATGGGAAAACAATCCAGAAGGCGCTAACAAAACCCCTTTCGGAGAACTGGACTCCATCGCTTCCTTACGCGTTCAGCCGTCGTCTGCACACTGACCTCTAATCCGTGGAGACCTTCCTCCCTCTCCCGTCCTCAGGGCTATCAACTCCAAACGAAATATTTAGCCCTCCAACACTCTTTCCCTAACCCCACCTCTCTTTCTTTCTCTCAATATCCCTGGCTAACCCTGTACACCCTCAACTTCACACCCCCACGCCCAACCCCTTTGTCATCAGAGTCCAACTCTCATCCTGCTAACCATCTGCGCTAACGCAGATGCTCTGACTCCTCTCAGCTTTCACTCCGAACGTAGCAACCATAGGTACACAAGTAAAGAGTCTCAGCTGCACGACTACAGGCAAACGTTCGGGACCTGCGTGGAAAGAGTTGCTGATTGGAAGTGTTTTCAGTGGGTGTGGAGACTCCGATTTATAGGTATTGAAATTTAACTTTCAGCATCGTACCCATTAATAATTAACGACGAATCTTTGTTTGATTGGGCCCCGCAGCCTCTTTATCATTTTAAGTATCCATGTTCTCTTCGTGTTAGCAAACCATCAAGGAAATTGTTAGGATCTCCTCTTGACGCGCAGAAAATGCATATCCATCCAGTCCTACACTTAGTCGATTTTCGGCGGCCACGTAATTCATTCTCTTATACTCCTTCACTAACAAATAATAATAAAAGAGCAAATCAAGAGAATATATTCAAAGAATCAACTATGTTTTCTGCCTATTAACTCTACATTCATATCAAAGTGTGTGTTACAAACCTGCAATAACATATTTTGAGCTTGTTGGTAGCGGTTTTAGCAAGTGCTTTAATTGGTCATAAAAATTATAATCATATCAAGTATAATCATAATCATACATATATATAATTTAAATTATGATTACCAATATATATATATATATATATATATTGGATAAGGAAAGCTAAGGGATCAGACCTGTAGAAGGCCCCAGAGAAGGTCAAAAGCTTAAAATATCGGAAATGTGAGTGTCATTTTACGTGTTGTCTATTGTATTTTTGTGTTCTATTGTGCTGTCCAAATGTAATACTGCTCTTGCTAGTGCTTCTACATCATCGATATAAGTGCGTGTGTGTGTGTGTATATATATATATATATATATATATATATATATATATATATATATATATATATATGTATGTATATGAGCAAGAATTTAAATGATATATATCATTTAAATACTCGCTCAATTTTCATTTTGTCTTCATAACACAACTGGCAGGAGACCGAGCGAATTGAATCGTTATGCAACGTGTTGCTGCAACGTCTGTTGCACGTTTATTAATACCCTAGAAGCATTCCAGGGCACAATAGAAATTCATAAAATCACAGTTATGACCTATAAAGATTTGGATTTCGAAAAACGTCCGATCATGTATTTGAAGGTTTCAATATCGAAATTTATAGCACGAAATTGCCAAGGTTCAATGAGCTCTCTTCATAACACGCCTTGATAAATATTTCTAGATAAAACTTGTTTGGAGCTCATAAATATCCATAGACTTTGGCCGAATTTTTGGCCAGTATCTTCAAAGTTTTCTCCATTGTTATTTCAGTAAACAGTCGTCTGCACAACGTCAACCATTGCTTACAACTGCGCACTCTCCGATCTTTTTCTTGCCTGATCTCTCTGAATGGTTGGTAGAAAGAACAATTTCTCCACCAACTCAAAACACAATGATATTGGTCTAAGTATGTCCTCTTGATTAACTAATTTCACGGTGGTAGATATCTTACTCTTCACTATTCTCATTCTCACGCCCTCGGGAGCATTAAATTAGTACGACGCTACGAAAAAGATAATTCAGTTTTTCATATTTGACAGAACATGAATTACTTAAAGCATGAGAAGGAGTCGAAATTAATAAAAACGCAAAAAACTCTTGCTGAAACATATTGCTGCCGACGCCTTTGATGTTCATGGAATGTAAACCGAATTTTTCGATAGAATTAATTCGCCGGAATTTGATGACGGGCACCGGGAGGGACAAGCTAAAATTGATACGGACACCAGCGCGCAATTTAAATTTGTTATGCGCTGCAGAGGAGTTTGGGGGGACGGGGGGAAAGAGAGAGAGAGAGAGAGAAAAGGTGGGAGAGAGTTTACAAATTGAGGGCGTGAAAGGTGATCGGACGCCCGGAGGTCGGAAGTGGGGCGTGATGCGTGAAGCGGATGGCCTGGGGGTTAGAATGGTGAGCGGAGGGAGGGAGCGGTGGAAGCAAGTTGATGAGGAAGGAAGGAGGAGGGTTTAGAGAAGGGGGGGTGCGAGGGGAAGGGGAGGCGGCGTCGGGTGAGTGAGGGGCAAGGGGGCTGCGGACAGAAGGTTTGACTATAGCACTCACGCCTTTTTCCCGTGGCCGCGCTCCCGTGTAAACACAATAACGAGGTTTGTCGAGCGGCAGGGCCCTCAGAAGTGTGGCCAAGGCGCTAATTATGATGGCTCGACTCCACTCTCCGGGTTGAGTTCGGTCTCGTCTTCCTCCCTCGGCGGGGATTGGGCGAGGGACCGGGTGGATTGAAACGAAGGAGCGAGGAATCCTCTTGCCCACCCACCCCTCTCTCCTTCCCTTCCCCCCGTCTCCTCGCCCTCTCGTCTGGAGCGGAGGATGCGGCAGGAATGCGAAGGAGAGCCTAGCCGGTCCAGGGAGAAGGGGGAGATTCTTTCGACGCCCAGAGGACAGAAGGTGCGGGGAAAGGGAGGAGATGGTGGTGGGTGCAGCTGCCCCTGGGTCTCTCACTACGAACCCTTCCCCCCACGCCCCTCGTCAACCTAGACCTACTAGAATTTTCCATCACTCGGGCTGTGGCTAACATGATGCCTCATCCCTCTCTCTCCTGGAAGTGGAAGGGATAGAGGGGAGGGGAGTGATGGGAGTAGAGGGTGGAGGGAAGACTTCCTCCAATTCCCATGGATACGTACACATCCCTCGAATGTAGCCGCCCCAGGTACGGGTGGTGTCGCAAAGTTCATCGGTTGGATGCATCGTAAAAAGAGTAGCCTGGGCAACCGCAGTTGCTTCACACGGATCCTCGTGTATGCAGTACGTACATACCTCGTCTGGATAAGGCGGGGGCTCAATCTCTTGCGCGGGCGACACCGCGGTCATACGGAAATCCTTTTCGAATTTTTGTAACTTATGGCGGATTATGAGACGTGCTATCTGGGAAGTCTGAAGTGGGTTCGGGTCTCGGTCAGCAATATTTTTCCGCTCTTCCTCATTCGGCCCCACCCCACATCGAAGCGAGGGTGGATTCAGTAAAAATCTTTACGCTACCTTTGAATGTATGTGAAAAAAAGATCGTGCATTCTACCTGATGCAAAACAGTTGTCAAAAACAAGCTTTGAGATTAGACAGTGGAGATAGATAAAACAAATACCAGAAGTTCTAGTAGCAGTATTTTTACTGGGTATCCCATCAGAGAGTATGCTTCGGAGATTTAAATGTCCACTGGTCAACAATGTATGGTTTCAGATTTGCAAGGTGATCACTGAAGACTTGTGTAATTATAGTTGTTAATTTTTTCTAAAGTCTTCCACAGTCCCTATGTCTTTCATCGATAATTTAAAATAAAATAATAGCGTTGGTTTATACAATTGAGAGCCGGTGTCACAATGCCATATTGTCTACATCTACTTTATACTCCGCAAGACATCGCAAGGGCGTGTAGCGGGGGGTGTTAGGGTAAAACCACCCGCAAAAAACGCATGCAAGAGCCACAAATGTATACAGCCCACAAACAAAACATGGTATACATTCATGCAAGAACCCTTATACCCACACATATGCAAAAACACAAACTACCAACAAACATACACACACACACACCTAAAAATACATGTGTGAGGGAGCTTCAATTCAAAAAAATGGGTTGATTCATCTAATAAATCTGTTATTTGTTTAACAAAAAGAGGGAATAAAAAATCCATAACCATTTATTGCCACAGGACTCCACATTAATAAGACAGGTCATGCAGAATTGAAAAATAAGGAGGGAAAATTCTACTATCACATGGACATGCAACTAATAGTATCCACCATTAAAGTCATAGGTAGGGAATATGACACACCGCTGTAGACTGCGGAGGGCGAGAGGCGTCGCCTTCCCCACGGAGAGATACTTCTTCTTTCCGCGCCCTTCATTATTCCGTTTTTCATTTATTCGTAATTTGTCTCCTAACTCCAAATTTTCATTGCAAACAAAAATTTATTTGCAAAGCCTGGTACTTGTGAAAATGACAATGTCCAATCTAGGTGATAAATTACTGTGTACTATTTTCCACGAGCATGGAAAATCTTTTAAAAGTTTTTTCTGCGTGTTTGAAGATTGATTTTGTCGCCTTTCGTCAATCGTGTCATTCCGCATTTCCAGCCTCCAATTTCACCATCCCTCATTTTCGAATGGGCAACCAGATGAAGCGATTGAGCAAGATTAAAGTAAATTGGGTGCAAAAACTTAACTCATCTCAGCATGCTTTAAGTAGCTCAGATAAAGCTAAACTATTTAGATAAATTTCATGACAGGCGAAGGAAACATTTACAGCTAGTAAACCTTTATCAAACGACTTAAAGTTCTCGCGAAAGCAAAATATTCAAATGACTTTAACACATAAAAATTTACTTACCTTGCCCTTAAACGTAAATCATTCTCACCAATAACCAACAGCTTCTATGCTCAAGTACTACTCAAATAATTGTTCGACTCCGAAATTTATAGTTATGAGAAAAATACTGTTCACTTTGCCCCCCACAATTTTCTTCAGGGAATTATTATAGAAATCTTATTGTACCTATTTAGACTAGGTCATTACGCACTGATATAATTCTAATCCCTGAATAACAAGACCCTCATTATTTCTAAATTTGATTACACATATTTAAAAAACCCTTCCCTTAGTTCAGAATAATTCCTACATTCTTCACTCTTTCCTAACTCCATCCTCAATATTTATTTTATAATGCATTTCAAAACTTTCTCTACGTGTTACTTTGTTCGTAAAACTTATGCAATTAAAATATTTGTTAGTGATATAGTTACATTTGTCCATATATATCGTACAATACGCTAATCCCTGGGAGTCGGAACAGGAACGTGCAGTAGGGAGCATTGAGACGTCACCATTAACTGACGTAATTCCACAGCTTATGCATTCGTAAACATTGCTGTGTATGACAATAAGACAATTCAGATACGATTGTCAGAGTGTCTAAACATGTACATCTACGTCTACTTAATACCCCGCAAGCCACCGTAAGGGCGTGTGGTGGGGGGTATTAGAGCACCACCCGTAAATAAGAAAAAAACCCGCATGCAAAAGCCACAAATTTATAAAATCCACAAACTAAACATGGTATACATTCAAAAAAAAACCCTTACATCGCACACAGATGCAAACACATAAACTACCAACTAACATACACATACACCTAGAGATGCACCTAATGACGTTTCAATGTTTAATTTTGTTCCGATTTGTTAATTAAATGTATTTAATATTTCTGAAGTGGCTTCAGTTTCTTACTATTATGCTTTCTGAATGCTATGGGAAATATTGAGTATTTGAATCTATCTGTATTGGAATCTATCTCCCTTACGTTATCTTTGTGGTCGGTCGGACCTACTTAAGTAGTGTGGGGACATTATAATTCCTTTAGCGACATCGTTGAACTCGTTTGTTCTGAACCTTTCAAAAAGTCTACCAAAGTTCTTTCTACACAAGCTCTACGACCAAGTATCCACTCTTAGTAAAAAACATAGCAACAGTATTATTATAATCACTCGTGATACAAATCTCCCGTTAATTGACTGAGACATGTACTGCGTCGGAAAATCTCCCAAAAACAGAAATTCTTGCCAATAACTCCTTCGTTTATTCACAAAACACTCTTTAGAACAAATTGTTAAAGCACCAACAAGGAGCCACAGCAAATGTATTGTTGGTAATCACGAATTGTGCGATGGATAAACGAGGAACTAGTCGCACACTCCATACACGTACTGAAATAGTGAAGCCGACTACGTTTAGGATTTTTAATCATGACAAGAGGTATTATTTATGCTCAGGTTTTGAGTCGGAGAATCAATGAATTTGAATAACGGAAATGCCTCGATGCGGTTCCTTCATTTCACAACGGTCCCTCCCCTGTTCCAATTTCGCCGCAGGCATGTGCACCATTATTGATAGAATTTTTGATCAGGGGTGGAAATTTTCATAGACTCTTGGGTCGCTTTCTCTCACTAGCCATGGAGAACCCGCCCGAGTTTAGCGCTGGTCTGATTTCGTGGCACAACTCCCCAAAGGGAAAGCCTCCCCCGCCGTGCACATTCCACCTGAACCGTAAGGATGCCATCAGTCCTCGTCTACATTTCCATAAACGGCACCGTATCAGCGGAGAACAGCTCGCCCTCTCTCTCTCTCTCTCTCTCCTACGCCTCCCCTATCTCCACCCAGCCGCATTATTTCCTCCAGTACTTCCCTCGCCAACTTCCCCTCCCAGTCATCCCCGCCCTAACTTCCTCATCCAACCTTCCAACTCCCCGCAGCCGAAACTAAAACCCTTCGCCCCCGCGATCCAAAGCTCCCTTCGCCCTTCTTCTCATCCACGCAGTATTACGCGTGCACCCAAAATCCGCTATCTGCCCATCTTTGCCATATAACAACTTATCGTTCTCCTCTTCCTCCTCCGCTCCTTTCCTCCCGCTACTCTCCATACTTCCGGCCTCACATCACTTCTCTCTCTTTCTCTCTCTCACGCTACTCCCAACCTCACATCTTCCTTATTTCCCTACAATATCCGCGGAATATACGGTAGGTGGGTATTCCATACCTGTTTCCGTCCGGCAACCTTATTCCCTCCAGCCCGAAATCTACCCTTTTGTTACTTCCCTTGGCTCGAAATCCCAGCAGAGATCTTCCCCAGCACCTTCCTTCCCCTTTTACCTTCGGGGACCGGGAGAGTCGAGGGTTGGCCTTTCAAGAAATAAACTGTTGACTTAAAAACTGTGCCAAAATCCATGTACTTCTAGTAAACTAAGTAGCTACCCAGTGAATTCAACCCTATTCATAATGTTGTAATTTCATAGCTTTCATGATGCGCATAGTTTACGCGTTCTCTTTTCTGATACTTGTATACAATACGCACCTTATGTATTGTATTATGCTTCTTTCTCGAGCATGAGTTTTAAACCAAAGTCATTTCCTGCAGATAAGAACGGCAAGTTACATTTTCCATTTTTGAGAATCCACTAATAAATTTATGTTTGCATTTCGGTTTATGAAATCCCTGTCTAATAATCATCCTAATCTATCAAATCTAGATATAATCTAATTATTTTTATATTTTATCAGTACATAATGTTTAAATACGTATTAAAATCTTAACGTGAATAATAACAATGCATATAAAAACTTTGTGACAGAGCTTTAGGCTTTAGGAATTTGTTGATTGTATTGATTAAAAACTCTGTTTACATACTTTGTATGGAAAAACACAATTTTTTCCTCCTTTCATTCTCAATTTTCCGCCGTAAACTCAAAATCTTTAATCCTAGTTCAGACGTCATTTTATACAAATATTTTTTCCACCGGATCATATTTTTTGGTGAGAAGTAACAGTCACATAATGAAACCATGTATTAGAGAAAAGAGACGGATTTATTTATTTACAGCACATATTGTTTTCTACTTGAATTTCATATCTATGATTTCCAAAGCTTGATTTTGGCATAATGTGAGGTGTAGCTTAGATTTTAATCTCTTGGTATATAGTTCATCATTTAAAAACACTAGAGTTCCATCCCATTTATCTGAATAGACATTTAGTAAAATAAGAAAAGTGAGTTAATTTCAATACAAATAACCATAATACAAATGTTTTGCAGAATTATTATTATCACTTAGTAGTCTACCGTTAAGGGCAGGTTTTGGATGAACACAGACTGAAGACGCCTATATTTCTTAACATCGCTTAACAAGTCACAACCTGACACCGCACCTTATGATAAACTGTCCTTCAATTGCGTACATTAGTTTCCTTCCCCTTACTAGTTTTCCTAACGGTCTTCTCTCTATGAGTCTTCAGCATTCCATCGCCAATCAAATTCCTCATTTTCATGCTTTTCGGTCGTTCTCCTACATACAAGGTCCGTCCCAAAGGTTGTAGAACTTATTTTTTCTCGGCTAGACGGAAGGATGGACGGCGGTTTCTCTGGCTGAGTTCGAGGGAGGGGAGCCTCAGAAAAGGTTGGCTGCCTGTGGCAGTTGGCTCCCAGCCATTTCGGAGTGCGGATGGTTTGTTTGCGAAACCTCTATAAAGTGACCTCGTTACGGTGCGTCATGAATCGGTTGTTGGAACTGCGCTACGCCATCGAATTTTACGTGAAATTGGGTAAAACCGGAGAAGAGACTCATGGCATGCTCAAACAGCTTATGGTGATAACGCCATCTACATCTACATAATACCCCGCAAGCCGCCGCAAGGGCGTGTGGCGGGGGGTGTTAGGTCACCACCCAAAAAAGGAAAAAAGAAATGCCGCATTCAAAACCAACACACACATGCAAACCCCAATCCACAGCAGTGCACACATTCATCGTAACATCCCATCATTCGACGCGCATGCAAACACACATCTACCTCCCTTCACTCCACGAGCATGCAAGTACATACGCTTAACTACAACAAATAATTTTACCCTAGGATGCAGCAAGAAATTTATCAGGAACGTGCAAGCTAGTTTCTAGCAAGTAGCCAGGTGAAACACCACCACCACAAGAACGTTCCACACAAAACTCTCTCCCAACCAAGGTGAGGAATCTGGCCCAATGCTGCAGGTGGGAGGAGGGCACACCCACGGAGAGGGACAAGGGATGGAAGGAGAAATTTAGGAATGGGTAAATTGGATGTTTTTGAATGGCATAAGTTGTTTCTGAATGGTAGAGAAGATTTTGAGGATCCCGAAAGTTCAGGACGCCCTAATGCCCCATAAAGAGACCACAATTCGCAAGAGTGAAGGCTTTGTTGAACAGAGGTAGTAGATTAAGGTATTCCCCTGATTTCTGACGAACATAGCATCCCTAAAACTGATGTTCATCGAACTGTAACAGATAATATGGGCATGAGAAAGGTTTGCGCGAAGTTGATACTGAGAGTGCTTTTGGGCGAACAAAGGAATACTCGCACGCGGATCTACCAAGAGCTTCTTGACCATGTGAGTATCCAAATATTTTAGACAATGCGCCAACAGACTTCCTCCTTTTCCCCCGCCTCAAATTCGTGCTGAAAGGACGTCACCACGGCTGGGTGAAAGCGTAAAAACAGGCCGTGGCGAGGGAGCTTCTGGACTCGCCTTCCACAAGGCGTACGAGGCGTGGAAAACCCGCTGAAAGCGGTGCGGGGACGCAAAATGGTGCAACTTCGAAGACTTTTGAGAGAATGTATCAATTCTGGCAATAATATTTTTTAATCCACTCAGTCCTACTACTTTTGTGACAGACATTGTATACTTGAAATATTTTGCTGGATGACGCGTGAATATTTGTTTCTAAATATTTCTTCGGTGCTGGGATCAAGAAACTTAGTTCTCGTCATCATTTGTATTGAATAGCCACAGATAGCTGTATACAAGCGACATTCAAATTTAGCCCTCTCGTCACAGTGTTTATAGTTGGAATTATTATCTTTTACGCCGAACTTACTCGTATTTACTCATGATATAATGTTTTATATTGTGCAATTTGAAATAACTTCCAAAGGGGTAATTTTAAAATTCGAAGATTCCAATAAAAAAAATGTTTCCCCTTCCGAATGCACTTACGTGTAACTTCGTGACATCCCCATCGGAATTCTTAGAGCGCAATGTTTGCGTTTGGTTTCGAGAATGCAGTTTCCCCTCCCCCGCCCCGCACTGAATTCTATTTCGCCTATTTTCAGCCGGATAAAACGGCGAATGTCAGGCGTGAGCGGTGGGAAGCAGGGCACACCGCTCAATGGAGAAATTTTCAGGGACGTTCTCTTTTGAGCAAAAGGCTCCTTTCAGCTGAGCACAACTCGAGGATTCCCCGGAGACCAAACCCCCTCCCTTCCCGCACCCCCTGGCGGCTCCCTTCCGCCGCCGCCGCCTCGAAGCGAAACGCCTTATCTCGACCCTCCGTCGCCGCCGCCCATCGCAACACCACCCTACACCCAGCTCCCCCCCCCTCTCTCTCCCAGCGCCCCTACCTACCTCCTCTACGCATAACTCCTCGTCAGCGCGGAGGCCCAACTCCCCACCCACCCACCCGCGGAACATATTCCGAAGCGCACGTCGTAAGCCTTATTCCGAAAAACAAAGGCGGAGGCCCCCCCTTCCCTCACCTTCCTTCCCTCTCTCTTCCCCCCTCCACCCTTGGATCATATAATCAGCCCCCCTTTGGTTCCGTCATTAAGAAGCCACTCCCCCTTCATAACCATCATCTCCAACCGTTTTACGGTCTCATTTCCTTTTTGAAGCGAGAAATAAAAGGTTTTTCATTAAGTTTCAAAATTTCACTTTAAAATATATTAGATACCCTTCTTTCGAATAAAAACATAATTACCACATCCTAGATAGGTAATCAAAAGTGTCACGAAACATGCACTGGTGATATATGGCTGTGCGAAATTACGTAGGATACCGATTTGTTCGTCGATACTATGATTCGTATCTTTGCATGAAGAACATAGATACGAATGTGTTCTCTCTATTTCGTGATACATTTTTCAGTAGACTCATCTCAGTTTTGGAATACTTTTAACTGGAACCTAAGTAGAGTACGTCGATCCTTTATTAACCACGGAAATAACGGTTCTAATATATATTTTCATAGCACGCTCTTAGTAATGCCATTCCATTAAATAGCCAGTGTACTAAGAACTTAGTTTTCCCCAAATGTGTACGAGAATATTATATTAGCCTTATATTTGGCCGTATTAATTTTTTTCCGTTTGTTTTAATTACATTTTTAATATGTTTAAAATGAAAAACTCACTATAAACTGTTTCCATTGAACAATTTACCAATGATGGAATACAATATTATCAAAACTTAAATGAGTTTCATTTTTCCGTTTTAGTTGTCCTTTTGTTCTTTGTGCCTGCGATTGAGTATTGAGATAAAAAGAAGTTGTCAGTCGAAGGCTTAAAGCATAGCATTTTTATTTTAAAATGAACGTTCTGCCGATACATGAAGACTTCGAAAATAAATATTTTTAAAAAATCCGTTTTAATTATTATTTCTGATGCTTCTAAAATTTAACCTGTAACTCGGTTCCAGTTAATAAATTTTTTCATATATTTTTTATCTCTATTCTGTATCTTAACTTGTAAATAGAGTAATTATCCCATACCGGATACTTATTTAAATATTAACTTCCATGTTCGCACTAATCAGCCCGAAGGTTGATGGGCGAGGGCGGAGCTCATCTCACGCTAAGCCCCCAGGGAGAATGAAAGTCAGCAATTCGGGGTGGGGAGTGGGGATAGTTCCTTCCACTGTGCCTTCTGTTGTTTCCCAGAAACATCTGGTCCCCTTAAAATTACAATGTGTGTGTGTGAATCTGGTGCCCAACGTCCCCGGGAATCGAACTTGGTCCCTCAAGTCGAAAACTTTACTATCTAGGCCAGAGTGCCCCTCATTGCGATGCGGTAACCACTCTATGCTACTAAATGTAGGATTAATTTATATCAAATATCCCAATGGACAACGTTCATTTTCCGACAAAAAGATGAAGCATAGTTTTAAGCGTAATTTTCTGGAATTATATATATTTCGGAAACTCATTTTCTTCCAGCCAAAGTTTTTTTTTTTCATTTCAATCATCATTGTGTCAAAAAAATTACTCGAAAACAAAAATATCGTCCACCAGACTACGCAATGCTAACGTGCTGCCTCAATAACGTTCGCAAACTCGTTGTCACGCCACGCCAGCTGTCGGAAATTTCCGTCGATGAACCCATCTACATACTCCCATCCTAACTGCCCCCTTCCCTTGCCCCCCTTTGTCTCCCCCGCACCCGCAACTCCCAGAACCGTCCCAGCTCACTACGCATTCACGAGGGAATATAAGAGAGTTCCAACCTTTACGCCCGAGCAATATGAAGCGGAAGGGACTGCTGGGCAACGTTGGAGCCGAGGCCACTGCCATTGTTACTGTCCCTACCGTTGACGATGATGCTGCTGGTATTGTTCACGGAGAGGAACCCTCCCACGGCTGTTTTAGGACTTCATTTAAGGATCAGGAGGTTGATTAACTCGCCCTCAATTATTCAGTGGGTCATATTTCCGCACCACCTCTCGGTAGGTTGTGTAATACCTCTGTCATGAGATATTCATCGCGATCGACGCGGCAATTTGCCATTTATGAGCCTGGAACGGACGGCTCTCGTTGGCCCGTCCGATAGAGTGACGACCGTGCTGTATTTTCGAGTTTGCGAATTAAAGTTGGTTCATCGGCCCAAGGTCATTATTTTTTTTGCCATCCTTGAGCCACAATGGTTTAAAAAGAGAGAACGTTCCAATTTTCGTCCTTGATATTGACGATTGACTTGAATTTCGAATTAAATGGTTGAAATAATATTGATTTATAAGTACAATTTAAAATTTGTGAAATAAGTGGATGTCAATAGCTAAGCTTAAGTTCCACGAAATATTTAAATGGCAATAACACATTGAACTTCATTGCGTGTGTCGATTTTTAAATAAACTCTTTTCTATAAAATTTATTGCTATTTACTCTTGTGATCCGGTTCCTCCTTAAACTTCAAAATAAGCTGAAATCTTTCGGACGTGTTAATCGAGTGATATAATTCCAAAATATTGCAAATGATAAGAAAATAAAACGCCAAATTTGATATTACGTATGAGACAAGGTATTAGCTCCTATTTATCCTAGAGACGTTGAGGAGAAGTTATTATTACGTTCAATAACATTTCTTCTCATTTGAACTTAGATACATCTACATCTACATAATACCCCGCAAGCCGCCGCAAGGGCGTGTGGCGGGGGGTGTTAGGTCACCACCCAAAAAAGGAAAAAAGAAATACCGCATTCAAAACCAACACACACATGCAAACCCCAATCCACAGCAGTGCACACATTCATCGTAATATCCCATCATTCCACGCGCATGCAACCACACATCTACCTCCCTTCACTCCACAAGCATGCAAGTACATACGCTTGACTACAACAAATAATTTTACCCTAGGATGCAGCAAGAAATTTATCACGAACGTGCAAGCTAGTTTATAGCAAGTATACATGTTATGCATGTATACTTGTTTATAGCAAGTATACATGTTTATAGCAAGATACATGTTACCACAGGTGTTATGATCACTTAGATATGATTTTATTTGGATTGATAAATGCAAAGCCGAAGAAAAGCCTCTATTAATAGCTTTTTATTGGTAATTCCCAAGAATAACATGACAGCCTAGCCGTAATAGTCGATCTAAAATCAAAGGAAATTCAAAAAAATGCTGCTTTGTAAAAAACTTGCCTAATTTTTTTGCGTTACATGTGAAATCTTTATAAAAAATTACTACATTTCATACACTTTTCGGTTCATATATATATACTTGGAGCATTATCTTTCAAATTCTGTTTGTATATCGTGCCACTGTAGTTGATTTCACAAGTTTCGATAAAATAGCAATGAAGGAATAGATGAACATAAAAATGTTTGGAAGTACACTCAAATAGTTAAATTAATATGTACCTATGGTCACTTTCCTTTGTATTCTTGCACCCTAAAGTTTTTAATTAAACTCATGAAATTAATCAGGGAGAGAGCCATCTAGTTAGAGCCACCTTAATTCACCACCACCAAGATTATGAACCTTTTTTTTTCCTTCTCTTAATTAGGCTGTAAACTTAAATTAATTCAAGCAATAAATCGATATAAAAAAATTTGTTTGAAAAAAAAAGATGAAACTTCATTAAAAAGCAATGAATTCTCCGTGAAAAATATAACTCAAAATTAAATATTCATTTTAATTAGTCACCGAAAGACCTCCCGTCTCTTTCTTCTGCTTGCCTCCTCCATAATTCAATTACGCTTTGCTATTTTTCTTCAAAGACTCAAATAAATTTAGAGGTAATATCTAAATGGGATCAACTCAAAAACCATAGAACAACATACCCCCAATGCATAGATTATAAACTCTGTGCGGAGCGTAAGTCGATTTTTGGAAAAAATAGGACCTTTCGCAATGGTGGGGGGAAACTGCGTGTATATTCACTGTCGACTCCAAGATATCCTCCAGAATAAGTTGGGAAAACACACATAAAACCGGAGTTTTATCAAGCGTACATAGCTCTAAAATTAAAGAAAAAATTTCGCCCTTCGCGTGAGGAAAAGAAAGGAGGCTATACTTATTGTATATGCTTGGAAATCTTGATTCCTGAGCTTCATATAGGAGGACAGGTACTGTGGTATGCCAGAGTAAATAGAAAAGGGTTACATAAGGAATTCAGGGGCTCGTTGGGGAAATGGAAAGTAGAGATCTTGAGCCAACGAGGGCAAGGGGCGAGAGAGAGAAATTGAGGGAACAAATATGTGTTCAGTCTTATAAAATATCTTTAATTAATCTGTAGTTTTAGAAAATCAATTCCTAAAAATTCTTCTGACTGTAGTACGTGATTTCGCATAAAAAGACATTCATTTAACAGCACGAAATTATCCTTCTAATTTTGGGTGAATTCATAGGTGATGTAATACAGTATTTATTATGATCAATCCCCTCATAATCTAATAATATTACGATGACAAATGATTTATTGATTTTAAAATACGAACATCATATTATACACAGTATGCATTAAATTTCTTGGAAGAAATTTCTTTTCTTACTAAATATAAGATATAATATATTGTTATGAAAGGAAAATAGCTCGTTCCTATCAAAGAGGAACACTTTAACGAAATTAGCCGGTTAAATATGTATTTCATTAATATGATTTTGTGATTTGATCGATCTCAATTTTGGCCAATTTTAACCGAAATCTCATCATCAGCTAATGTTACACATGCATTGAAACCAAAGCAGCTACTTCCGTAATCCATAATGTGTTTGATTTCGGAATCATTGAAGCCATTATAATATAAATAAGTACGATCATTGTGCCTAAAACAATTATTTTTTACAACCATCACAATAATCAACTTTAAAGCTGAAGGACCTCAAGTCATATCTTTACTAAGCACAAATTCTCATATTTTGGAATGTGGGTGGTAAGGTTCATTACCTTGTGCCGTCTGTGTCACTCAGAAACATGTCACCCGAAAAATAGCATGTTACTTGGATTGAAATGCTACTGTCCGCGGGAATCAGCTGGATTTGATTCCAAGACCTTGTATCTGTAGCCAAAGGCTTTTATCACTCCGACCTCTATTGGGTTAAAAAATGGCAATTGCAATTTGTTTATCTCCGGACTTAATAGGTTTTACTTCTTCCATTAAAAGTATCTATAGTTTATTTAAGATTCAAGGAAAATTAAAGGAATTTTCCACTATTACTTTCAGATAATTCCATATCTACGAAACCGAATTCTCCCAAGCCATATTTCCAGAGGATTCGCTCGAAGTTTGAATCGCCCACTCAAATTGTACCTTGCTCTCACTCTCACACAATCACTTTCTTGGGTCAAAATTTGCACCGTACCGAGCGAAGAAAGGAAGTCGCTGGACACTTTCACAGAGTAAAAATACACGCGAAGACATTAGGAATGGAGAAGGATGGATATACGCGGTATGTATTGTGCAAAAATTGAATGATGTTCCATTTTGTTATCCTAATTCTCACTGATGTTGTATGCGTATCATTGATTTGGCTCTTAACATTGGACATCAGAAGAAACTGAACAATTTGAAGTACGATATGTTCAATTCGTCTATTGCAACGATAGAGGTAGCGCAACATTATATCAAAGATGTCCTTTCGGCAGTAAAAATCTTTTTCAGTAAATTTAAGGCCTATTTAATGCCACTGTAAGAGTATTTAGAGTAGAATCTTTTATATAGAACAATGAGGCGATAAACTAAAATGCCATATAAGGAGAGACAATCACTTTCAATCAAAGGTGGACCCGACATTCCAGCCACTGCTCTTACGGATGTAAACATTAACACCGTTGCTGCCATAAAGAGACAAGATGGAACAACGCTAAGAAGACTATAGGAAATATTGAAATTTTTACTAGGTGTCACCCACACCCGGTGGTGACGGAAAGATTTCACATGAAATGAGTTTGTGCGAGGTGGGCTTCGAGATTTAACATGCCGGAGGACGTCCAAGTGCACGTGTTTTTTTTATTTCAAGTTGATTTTACGGTAAGATGAGTTTTTGAAACATTATCACTGTAAATGGAATTTAATTACAACATTTTGCAGGACAAACAGCAACGCCCTGAGCGTGAACCGTCGGCATCACCAGCACTAAAAAATGCCGAAGAGGTTTCTTTTGTTGGGAATTTGATGGTCGTATAATTTTTCGATATTTGGGAAATGGTGTACTATCAGCGTTTCGCACCAGCGCCAAAAACTTTAAATTGAGTATACTATAAGGATATAGCAAAAATTCTCCAAGGCCAAGTCGATCGCTAAAGGCCATATTCCAGAGCAACAGGCTGGATACTGCACCGCGGTAATGTACGACCGCAAATCGCAAATGATATCATCAAATATTTCTTGAAAATTGTACGAGAAATAAGATGTGTCCTTCGTCCTCCTCTTAGTTCAGACTCAGCTTCATTTGACGTCTTGCTATTCCTTAAATTAAATGAACACCTTCGAACTGAACATGTCTGAAATTGCAACAAATGCCGCTGGTGCAATATTGAAGTCAAGTCAGTGTAACTTGTGCCACAAGTACACCCAACATTTAGCTAACGGTAAAGCATTATTTTTTATTCATACAGAATAAATTATGCAGATAAAAAATCCATTATCAACATTTTTTGAACAACCCCCGTATTCCTGATGAAAATACTTAATTCAAATCGGGTCGGTGTGGAGTCCATTTTTATCCTGTTGTTGAAAACTCGTATCTATGTACATGGATTATCAATTATGACGTCAAGAAATTTTTTGAGTAGTTTTATTACTGATTTCAGTGATCAATTAACTGAAAAACACTAGTCTAATAATGAAATAGGGCGTTTTAAATATTTTTAAAACTAGTTTCACACTAACTGCCAAGGCGTTTGTGGCTAGGATAATCTGGCACCAATTTTTCAAAACTTCCATTAGAAATGTGCGTGTTATTTTTAATTCCACCAAATCGGCCTCGTATTTCTCTGGATCGTTTCATTATTTATTTAGGATATTTTTCCCCTTGTGTTATTGCAATAAGTTCATCTGACCCTAATTTTATTTTTAATTATTCCCTGATTTCGTTCTCATGATAACAGTAGAAATAGCACTACCGAATGAAAATTTATTATAAAAGCGTTTTAAAGCTTTCACCATGTTTCATAAAGGTGTAGGAATTAGATATCGGAAACCTTATGTCATGAAAGAATATGAATTAATATCTAATCTTCATTTTGAAAAGGTAAGGTTGATTCACAGCTTATGGACCTATGGTTTTTCATTCTCCCATTATTACTTTATGCGAATTAGATCTGGTTGAATAATAATGACAGGTATGAGGTGAATCGGACGGAATGAAGAAAAACTACCCTCAATGCCGAAATCTATCTTTACTAAGAGAGACTGGCATGACTTATCGCTTTTTGTGTTCAGGAAATATGTTTTATTAAGGCAAAACATGACCAAAATAAACTTCTTGCGTGACAAGAGCGCGTTTCTATTATGCGAGTGTTTAATAAATAATTGAAGCGCCAAAATATTTTATACTAAATTCGTAATGGCACAAAATGATAAAATTAAATGACCATGTACAATTACCAAAATTGCTGTCAAGATATATCATATATTTACAGCAAATGCAGAACTTTTAATTGGCACTAGATTATTATATGGTACGTTAGTGCTGCTGGATTAGTTTCTCCGAGGCAGTTTGTCTCGGTTAACTACAAAGTGTTTTCCATTTGTGTTAAAAATTGTATAGTTTTAACGTATAAAATACCTATTTACAATATAATGTAACAATGAAGTTTGTGTTACATTATGGAAATATGTTCAAATCGTTTCGTTAACTGCTACTGCAACTTCGATGGGCATAAGAGCTTTAATCTAAAGAGATAAGATTACGTTAAGGATTAGTTTAGCGTCAACTTTATTATGGATGATCCCGCGGGTTTTACGATGCATTACTTCAATTTTTATTTTCTACCCTAATCTTAGGACTTTCGAGAGAAAATATTTTGTTGCATTATAGTCTGCAGTTTAAAAGTAAAATTATCCGAAATAAATAAACTGACAATAGTTTATGGTATTAAGAAACCCATGTAATACAGATAACACAATTATAACTTATGGAATGTACTGAATGTACATTGAATGTTGTGATTGCTCGTATTCATTAATTATAGACGTTTACAAACCTGTATAAGTTGTGCCTCATCGATGAAAATATTAAATATTTCCTAGAAAATCTGAAATGTTATTACTCACCATTTCTCCTCCGGGACTTTGATGAGAATTTTATTCTTCCCACATATTAGTACGCATGTGTGATGACTACTCCCCACTCTACAGTAATCCACGTCACCACATTCATCAAACGGAGCATTTTGGTCACGGGAATAACCCCGGCCTTGCATTAGTAGTGACATGCTATTGAGAACGCATATGCGTCCTCACAAGAATGGCGGTTATACTCCATTCCCAAGAACCTCCCAAATCCTCTGGGTCTCCTCACGAAGATCCGTGGAAGAGCGCAGGCATCAACGATGAAAAGTTTGCATACTTTCATCGGTCCTCGTCTTGCTATTTTCGAATGTGTATTGCACAGTCAATTTTCAAAGGCTCATATGTGATGCGCACCTTTCTTAGTAGTATTTTTCCTACTTTAAATCTCTTTGAATTTCTCTTTGAATAAGGCCTCGTGAAATCATCAAATAAATTGAAGAGTCGTGGTGGAACATTTCCGTGAAGACCTGAGTGGAAGCGAAATATAGTGCCCTAATTTTGGTTCATATACTAGTAGATTTAAGATTAATGGTGAATGGATGAGATTTGACTAAGAACTAAGACGAAAATGGATAAATTAAGGCTACAGGTATCATAGATAATAGCATGCTCAGTCAAACAATGGCTCTTTTAAGCTTATAACCATGTTGTATAACATTCAAAATGAGTTCCAATTAAGATTACCACGTTGGGTCGTAAGAGATTGGCGAAATAATAAAAATAAATAAAACCATGTTAATCGAGGTGCCGCAGTTTTTTCACGTTCTTCTATTTTCTTTCTTGTCTTTTACATCATAGCTGTAGATAACCAATCCAAATTTATCCGAAATACTCCTGGCTCCAGTTTGATTAGCGAAATTTGAACATTATTGTCTTACTGCCCAACTTTGAATGCTGATGTATTCGGAATTGAATGGGCAAAGAGGCGGGGGCGGGGGGGGGGGGCTGCGTTTTTTCGCTGGGTTTCTTTACCCTCGTGTTCTCCGTCCTTCGCCGAATGGTCAGCGTGGAACCCCAGGGGTGCTTCACCGGAGACTCCCCTGGCACCTTCCGCCCCAACTCCCGGTAGGACGGCCGCGGGTTCTCTCCCGTGGCCAGGGAACTTGGCCGATATGTCTTCATTACTGCAAACCCCCCTTCCTCCAGCGGCCCGTGCCACCCCTCTAGCCCCTCTCCTCCCGTTCCTCTCCATTTCACCCTCTACCCCCGTGATTAATACCACCAAAAATTTAAAATCACCAATTTTTCCACCCCCCCCCCCCCCCGATTCCTCCCAGCACTAAGTTTTCGACTTCTTCCAGAAAGAAATGTGGAAACTTAACCCAGATTTTTTTAATTTTCATCCCCCATTGTGGCCATATATTAATGAAAGGAAACTTTGTTTTTATCTTCATGGGATTTCACGAAAGACCTAAGAGGTCCTGTAGCTTTACGCTCAGTATTAATAATGGCTTAATCGTAGTCATGCGGTTCCTCCTCAAGATCTTCGACACTCCTCTCCACGTACATCCATTTACATTAAGGTCCATTTGTCTATTCTTTATTGGCGAATGATGTGTGATTAAACTTACTTAGTATATTATGGTTAAATTTGAATTGAAAATACCACGGTGAGGCTTTCATTAAAATCCACCTCGAGTGAAAACCACAGATTTTTCTCACACAGAGTGGTTTGAACACTAAAAATCGATCATATATATAAAAAAAACACAGTAATAAACCCGAAGGTCGGTTTAGTAGGTGATGGTAGAGCTCACCCATGTACCAAGCCGGACGGCGTGTGAATATTCACACATCAGGGTAGGGGGGCCAGTTCCTTTCCCTGTACCGGTTATTGTTTCCCAGGAAGACCAGGTACCCGAAAAATCAACTAGCTTGGGTGGAGCTGCAGGTGCCCAAAGTGCCTTGCCCGGGAATCGAACCCGGGACCCTCTGGTCAGCAGTCCAACGCTCTACCCGCTAGACCACCGCGACCCGCATATATATATATATATATATATATATATATATATATATATATATATATATATATATATATATATATATATATATATATATATATATATACATACTATATATATATACTATATACATACATACTATATATATACTATATATATATACATACTATATATATACATACTATATATATATACTATATATACATACTATATATATATACTATATATATACATACAATACATATATATATATATATATATATATATATATATATATATATATATATATATATATATTATTAGGTAATCTACCGGTTAAGGTAGGTTTTTCGATGGACACAACTATCAAATAAACATTTTGTGACTCCCCACATAGCAAACTAATCTATACCAGGTCCCTCTTCATCTCGGTGTACTTCTTTCCTCCTTTCATCCCGTCCAACATCCCTATCCTGTTCCTACCCTTACCTCGCTTGCCCAACATTCTCCCCTCTATTACCCTCTTCAACATTCCACTACCGCTCAATACGCCTTTCATCCATTTTTCCTGCCTCCATAGGATTTCTCTCAACAAACCCTCTCCTCCCCCACCATTTCTAGTACTTCCTCATTTGTTTTCCTTTCGTTCCATTTCACCTTCTCTATTCTTCTCCACACCCACATTTCAAAAGCCTCCAATCTACGTCTATCCTCCTGCTTCAGCGACCACGTTTCCGCGCCGTACATAGCTACGCTCTATATCAGAGTTTTTACGAGTCTTGTCTTAAAATCCCTACTCAACGTCCCCGCCATCAACTCCCTCCTCCTTGAGAAAGACTCCTTGCCTAGCGCAATTCTTCTCCTTACGTCCATACCACTTTGATCGTATTGATCCAAAACACTTCCGAGATATGTAAATTGCTTTTTTATCCCCGCTTTGCTTATTGCTGTATTTTTTCCCCGCCTATTTTAATATTTAGCTTAGACTTTTTCTTTCTGGAAAATCGCATAACCTTTGTTTTATTAATGTTGATTCTCATCCCATATTTATCGCACTGAACCTCCAATTCACTCAGCAATGCTTGCAACCCCTTGGCTGACTGAGCAACTAAGGCTTGGTCATCAGCAAACCTAACCGATTTTACGAATTCCCCTCCAACTTTCATTCCTACCTCCAGTTCTTCCCATGCCTCTTTAATCATTTCCTCCACATATACGTTGAATAGCACCGGTAATAATGGGCAACCCTGCCTTACCCCTCTTCCTAACACTGCCCATCCGGACTCTCTGTTCCCCACTCGCACCTTAGCAGTCTGAGACATGTACAGGTTGCGGATCAGTCTCCTGTCCCTCCAATCCATTCCTATTTTCTGCAATACACGCATTAATTTTTCCCAATTCATTCTATCAAACGATTTTTCGAAATCTACAAAACAGGCAAAAATGTCCTGATTGTATTCTATATTCCTCTCGACTAGTGATCTCATTACTGCAATGGCATCACGCGCACCTCTTCCTCTCCTGAACCCAAACTGATCATCCCCTAAGTAATCATTTGCCTTACTCTCTATCCTTTTGTTGATGATCCTGAGAATAACTTTAGCTGCGTGGGATATCAAACTTATTGTTCTGTAATCCTCACATGACGAAGCCTTTCCCTTTTTTAGAATAGGAACTAACACCGATCTCACAAAATCTTCCGGCCAGATTCCTTCCTCATAGATACTACGAATCAGTCCATATGTGGCCTTCTTCCCATCTTTCCCTAACCATTTCAACATTTCTACAGGAATATTGTCCACCCCCACAGCCTTATTTGCTTTCCTCTCCTTTAATGCCCTTTCTATTTCATCGTCGAGTATGCCTGGACCTCAGCTATCTTCTTCTACTTCATGTTCCTTTTCTATGTCTAACCTTGTCGGCCTAAGTTCTTTACCATACAGTGTTTCTATATATTCCTTCCATCTCTCTTGGATTTTTCCTGGTTCAACTATTATCTTACCCCATTTATCTTTAACTGTTGGCACAGATCTTGCCTTCTTACTTCCCGATAATAACTTAACCTTGCTGTATAGAGCACCAATTTCACCCTTCTTCTGTAAACTTTCCATATCCTCGCATTGCGTTTTCCACCATTCTTCTTTTGCTTTATTTGTGGCCCTTCTCAATTTATTGTTTAACTCTTTGTACTTCATTTTGCCTAACTCTGTGTTTACATTTTTCCATCTTCTTCTCTCATCCATCTTTGCAATCATCTCATCCGTTACCCATGGTTTCCTTATCCTTTTCCCGTTAACGGTTCCTATAGTGTCTTTAGCGGCTTCCAATATCCCTTTCTTGATACATTCCTATTTTTCTTCGATAGTACTCAGTTTTTTACCGTCATCCATCATTTTCTCTACAGCCTGCTGATACTCCTTCCTCGATAATCCATTTACTGCTTCTAAATTCCATTTCTTAACCCGCCGCCCTTGCCTTATCTTCTTGAAATGAACATTACATTTCATAACAACTAAATTGTGGTCAGAGTCCGCATCCGCTCCTGGGAAACTGTGCGAATTTATCACACTGTTCCTAAACCTGTACCTAACCATAATATAATCTAACTGATACCTTTCTGAGTCACCTGGCATTTACTATGTATACCTATGCCTTTTGTGGTGTCTAAACCATGTGTCAGTGATGACTAACCCCTGTCTCCTGCAGAATTCAATTGCTTTCTCCCCGCGTTCATTCCTCGTGCCTAACCCATAGTCCCCCACCTCACCACCATCTCTTCCTTCGCCTACCGTCGCATTCCAATCCCCCCATCACTATCAAATGTTTCCCTGCAGGAACACTCGCGATGATATCCTCTAACTCATCATACATCCTATCGACTTCTTCCTCCTTGTGGTTGCTCGGTGGCATGTATACCTGAACAATGACCAAGTTCGTCGGCTCTGCTTTAATCTCTACGAGTAAAATTCTCTCTGTCGCTTGCTCTAGTTGACTACGCTTCTTCCTACCCCTTTATTTAAAATTACGGCAACCCCTCGTTGGCTCTCGTCCCCGCCGCTGTATATCATTCTATAATTTTCACTCCAGTAATCCCCGCTATCCTTCCATTTCACCTCGCAGAGGCCTAAAACATCTATGTTACCTCTTTCCATCTCTCGCTTAATATTTTCTAATTTGCCTCTCCTCAACATTGTCCTGACGTTCCATGTTCCTATTCTAACTACTTTCGCCTTCTTCTGAGTCTTCTGTCCTGCTGCAGTTATTTCTTCCTTTCAAGGGTTTCGTGGGATGACGACCGCGGAAGCCTTGCCTCTCCCGCTGCCGGGCACGACACACGGCCTCTTGGGCCGAGTCCCGTAGTTGCCAGGACTCATATTATCTATAGTGCCCATCATTATATTCTTGGGAATCATAATTGAGGTGGTTTCCCGTTGCCTTCCTCAATAGTGTTTTTAACGTGACACCATCACTTAATGGCCGCCCCACTGGGGTCAGACGCCATTGCAGCCGCCTCACTGAGGAACAGACGCTGCGTGGACTACCTTTCGTCTGGCTCCTAACCTTCGACCTATCTGGCATGGGTGACCCGCCAGCACAGCTCTAGGGGTCATCGGAACACACAAGCCCTTCCACCACGACAAATATATATATATATATATATATATATATATATATATATATATATATATATATATATATATATATATATATATATATATTGTATTGACGAGCCAAAACTGGATTTAAATATCACAAAAAGTCACTGCTTTCCCATATCCTTGGAACTAGATAAATCGAAAACGAATAAGATATTAGAATTGGAATTCAATTATGTCCGATTCACTATAGGATCATAATAATTTAATAACATATATTCTGAAAGCTAAAAGTTTAAATTGAATCAGAAAATTTTGAAATCGATAATAATTGCTTCACATGAAATGAATGCACAATGACCGACCATGTAGACTAGAGGACTATCATTTTTCTTTAATGAGAGTTATGTCACAGCGGTTTTTATTAGTAGCACTGTGATCTTTCTATTAGCGTGACGCTTTGAGCTTAGTGATAAGGAAATCCATAAATTAATTGGATAATTATCTTATTTTTGTCATTTCGATGTATTCAACTAACTATGGCCATTAAAGAACTGTCTTTAGTTTACTATAAATTTTGAGATCAACCGTGTTTTTATCTTAATGGCACACTGATACAAATTTTCAACATTGGAATAACCTCCATGCAAATTGTGACCTGGTATTTTCGAGAGTTTTTCACAAGAATTTTTGAGATCAAAATTATTTAAAAGCAATAATTAATTACCTAGTTTATTACGAATTAATGCTTATTTTTAGTGTAAAAGATAGAATTTAATATTAACATCTCCGATAACATACACTAACTTAGTTATATTTTGTACAATTTTATCGTGAAGTCACAGCAATGAAACCTTTTATTAACCCAAATGATTTTAGTTCCTATACATTTCAACGCGTAGTATGCCTTGTTGGCAACTCGTTATAACGCATATATAAGTATTTAGGCTGCGTAATCTTCAGATAAAAATGGTTGGGCGGAATTTAAGGAAAGTAAAGGAGTTTATTGACTCAAGAAAATGATTTTAGAAGTCTAGGCAAAGCATAAATTATGTTGAAGAGTGATTTTCTCTGTGCGCTATATACAAATCAACCTTTAAACTTTAGAAAATAATATGATGGAAGTATCTTTGTGAAGGGAAACTAACACTATAAAATGAACATTTTCAAAGATAAAAGAACCTTTTACATTTATAAATGGCCTTCGTCTTTCGTCAATATGGATTCTTTCATGATATTTGTATTTTTCGAGGAGCATTTCTCAGTAAATGCCAAAGCTTCTTTCAATTCAGTTTCCTTCTATCCGGCGTACACGCGACCCGCATTCTCAAAGTCTTGATTTTTATGTTGTTCTCCAATTTTATTTAATTTATTCAAACGATATTTTAAAATTTTTGTATTATTAAGCTGAATCATTTTGTTTAAAAAATGAAATAGGAGTTAAGGTTTTTAGTTGAATTTTATTATTTTATATATTCTACAGTGTAAGTTAGGCTTTGGATGGACACAGACTTAATATCGTTGCATTTCTAAGATTAATTAAATAATCCACACTACATTAAATTGTTCTTCAATTTCTCATTCTGTCTGCCTTCCTTCTTTCCGGCCATTTTCCTACCCCTACATCGCCCGCAGGAGCGTTCTTCCCTCCATATAAGTCTTCAACAGTCCATCGACAATCAAAATGTTCTGCTTTCACCTTTTCAATTACCTTTGGATTCCCGAAATTATAAAATATGATGGAGGCAGACTTTCACCGTCCAAGTTGATTATAAGAAGTTCATGAAATATATTTGGTTATTATTCCATCAAGTTTTTTGGAAACTTTCATTTAATCAATTGACATAAATAATTTTATGCAGTGATTAATATTTTTATGCATAATTTTTTCGAGTAACCCTGCCTTGTACTGAAAATTTTTTATTCCCTCCTGACGACTTCTTCAGTAGGAAGAACGAAAGGTTAAAAGTCGTAAGAAACATATTCGTAGTAAGACATCCCAAAGAAATATCTTTTTAAGGAATATTAATTATTTGTATATTTAAGTGTATTAATGTATATTATTATTAGTAAAATATTCTAAGTAAGTAAATAATAAGTATATTATTCCTTAATGAATATTAATGCACAAATTAATGGCAATACTTGCAATATGAAGTCAATTACTGAAGGAATAAATGCGTGCATAATTAGAGTTGATACGAGCGTATGAAACTTTGTACATATTAATAACGAACGATAGTAACAATTGTCCACAATTTTTCATTTTCCGAACTTTATACTGTTAGAATTCCACCACTTCACGCCGGAAATTTCTCAATTTGTGTGCATATTAATTTGTACTTTTATTTATGAGTGAGTGTGAGGGAAAATACGTACTTTTCAGTAGGAATCCATGCGGAGAGAACGGCAGATATTTCCAAATTTTACGGTTAACAGAGAAAAGAGTGGGAAAACTCCGTCAACGTTGTGAATAGGGTGGGAACACGGACAAGGGGAAATATTAGTTTGTCTGTATTTGGACATAGACGTTGCGAATATTTTTGGTCAATCTAATCCTTCGACTCAAGAGTTACGTCATTTAATTTCACTCCAGTCACGGAAGTTTTCCTTCACTCGTGGAATCCACGCTAAGGAGGAGAAAATGAAATAATCGAGCAGAACACATCCAGAATATATAAAGGTAAAGCAAAATTGTGATTCGTTCCATGCTGAAGAGTAAAATATATCTGCAAAATCAAAAGCAAAAGAGCCTTCAGTGATTTCCTTCGTAAATACGCCAGGTGCAAACGTAGCAAAAAATATCCAAGAAGTTGACTGTCAAACGTGAATTTTGTATGATTTACGTAGTATCATTTCCAAAAGTTTGAATGCAATCACCTGCACGACGTAAATCGGGAAAAGGTGAAAATATTTTGCTATGTTTGGCTTGCATGTTATGATTGGCAGGCACTCTGACCTCTGAGAGTGACGTAAAGAAATACCATTGACCAAGCGCCTGCTAGCCCCTGAGTGCCAATAGAACAATACTTTTCACCTTTCCCCCTTTTGTAAACACGCTAGTAATGGACCACAGACTTTTGAAATTATCGTGCGCGTAAATGAATAGAACACACTATCAAATTTTTGCCGCACCCATGATTGTAATGTAAATATTATCATCTTCGGTTGTCAATCTAAGAACTGGTTTGTATTGGCTCTCCAAAATGTTCTCCATTACTTTAC
>CM073770.1:46851304-46888945 GCA_037158775.1 Hetaerina titia | reverse complement strand
TATATAATTATATATATATATATATATATATATATATATATATATATATATATATATATATATATATATATATATATATATATATATATATATATATATTTATAATTAGAAATACATAGAATAATTATATCCATACACGTGTGTGGAAATGTGTGTGTGTATATTATTATTATTAGGTAATCTACCGGTTAAGGTAGGTTTTTGGATGGACACAACTATCAAATAAACATTTTGTGACTCCCCACCTAGCAAACTAATCTCTATCAGGTCCCTCTTCATCTCGGTGTACTTCCTTCCTCCCTTCATCCCGTCCAACATCCCTATCCTGTTCCTACCTTTACCTCGCTTGCCCAACATTCTCCCCTCTATTACCCTCTCTTCAACATTCCACAACCGCTCAATACGCCTTTCATCCATTTTTCCTGCCTCCATAGGATTTCTCTCAACAAACCCCTCTCCTCCCCCACCATTTCTAGTACTTCCTCATTTGTTTTCCTTTCGGTCCATTTCACCTTCTCCATTCTTCTCCACACCCACATTTCAAAAGCCTCCAATCTACGTCTATCCTCCTGCTTCAGCATATATATATATATATATATATATATATATATATATATATATATATATATATATATATATATTATTAGGTAATCTACCGGTTAAGGTAGGTTTTTGGATGGACACAACTATCAAATATACATTTTGTGACTCCCCACCTAGCAAACTAATCTATATCAGGTCCCTCTTCATCTCGGTGTACTTCTTTCCTCCCTTCATCCCGTCCAACATCCCTATCCTGTTCCTCCCCTTACCACGCTTGCCCAACATTCTCCCCTCTATTACCCTCTTCAACATTCCACTACCGCTCAATACGCCTTTCATCCATTTTTCCTGCCTCCATAGGATTTCTCTCAACAAACCCCTCTCCTCACCCACCATTTCCAGTACTTCCTCATTTGTTTTCCTTTCGGTCCATTTCACCTTCTCCATTCTTCTCCACACCCACATTTCAAAAGCCTCCAATCTACGTCTATCCTCCTGCTTCAGCGACCACGTTTCCGCGCCGTACATAGCTACGCTCCATATCAGAGTTTTTACGAGTCTTGTCTTAACATCCCTACTCAACGTCCCCGTCATCAACTCCCTCCTCCTTGAGAAAGCCTCCTTGCCTAGCGCAATTCTTCTCCTTACGTCCCTACCACTTTGACCGTATTGGTCCAAAACACTTCCGAGATATGTAAACTGCTCTACCTGCTCTATTCTTTCCCCGCCTATTTTAATATTTAGCTTAGCCTTTTTCTTATATATATATATATATATATATATATATATATATATATATATATATATATATATATTGTTCACGTCTCCGCCACTAGTTGTTTCTTCAAAGTAAGATCGCAAATAAGCCTTCACTATTTCAAGGTTTCTTACTATGTCCCTCTTGCTTCTTCCCTCATTAGTCATCCTTCCGTCTTATTAGCAAAATATTTCCACTTGTTCCTGTGTTTTCCGTAGTCCTTGAAGTTTATCTTCCCTGCTCTGACTGTACACCAACATCTCAGGATCTTGCTTGTCGTGAGGTTATTTTTTCAACCCTTTCTCCATTGTAATTTTTATCCTTATAGGAGCATTTTCTGTAATTACTGTTGGGTCTTCCGAAAATCCCAGCAAGTATAACTTTTCTCCTTAAATTCGTACGCCAATGTGGAAATGTAATCCTTAATATTTTACAATAGTTGTAAAAGAGCGAGCCAAGTTTTAAATGAAATATTTAGCACATGAAAAATCTGTAATAAAGTCAGGCTACAAATCAAAATCGTAAGGATCTGTTGTGTATTGAAGATCACTCCAACATTTGTATTGAATATCTACTCCAAGTTGGCACTATCTATTCATTCTGAATGTTTTCTTCGATGAAAGCAGCAAAATAATATAAAAATGCAATCCTTATTCAGAATTAATGATCATGAGCATGAAATCACCCGATATCTATCAGAAGCATCTGCGACGTTCAGGGACCACGCGAAAGTAGCAATTTGCTGAATCAGTCGCAGTCGCTCATTTCTTGTTATTCCTACATTTAATTTCCCTCGCATGGATTTCTTTCGATGCCCGCCTCAGCAGCAGCGCTGAAGTTAGACCCACTGATGCGGCAATAATATAAGCTATTCCGTTTCGGTCGGTGCCAGGTGCAGTCCATTTGCAAAGAAATATCTCGTGCAGAGAGAAAACATTTCTTCTCGACCATATCAGTTACATGCGCGCTCCACTGACTAAGAATGAGATTTAAGTTTTGTTTTTCTCCCCGACGAAAAAGAAAATTTAAACAGGCATCAATTGTTTTTATTTTTAATCTGCCCTTTCTCGATTCATATTAAAATATTACAGAGCACGGTAGCGTCAATTGAAATAATATTCGAGCACTTCCTCTAGGTTAAGTACTGCGTCGAAGTGTACAAATCTCGAAGCGTATTTTTTTTAAGGAAATTTGAACAAAGCTTTCAAAATTGAATAACACAAAGGCATAGGGATTCAATTTAAAGAAAAATTTAAATCTCCGATGGTCAAATTGTAAGACGTTTGAGAAAACTAGAAGCGGCCTGGTCCGCAGACAGGAGGACTTATAGCGCGAACGCACTTCGGTAATTAACAAATGCATTAATAACTTAGGGAAAACACATATGCCTTTCATATTTATGGAGATCTAATTAAGGTTCTCACTCCGAAGTGAACTTAATTACCTTGCTATATTCGGTTGAGCGACGCTTCAGCACGAAAACCGCACACGACTGATCAGGGAATAACATTTTCGTGCAAGGACGTTAATTACCAAGTAGTCGGGGCAGCACTCTTAAGAATGAATATTTTATTGAATGCCGAAACTCGGAGGGAGGGAATGTTGGAAAAGAAAACACTTTAGAAAACACATTGGTTTATGTGTAAATGACAACAAAAGATGCCTAATAACGGTGGAGATACAGGGGAGTGAGAGGGCCCCCAAGGACGGGATTATGGGAGGGGACGGGATGAGAGGAATGCTCGGGCGAGGAATGGGGTTGGCGGCTGGTGGAGGGTGTGGGAAGGGAGTGGGAAGTGGGAGGTAATGGACGGGAGGGACGGAAAGTGTGAGGAGGATTGCGCAAGGAAATGGTTGCTAAGAATAATCGCCCGAATAAAGGCAAGGGCAGAGGAGTATTCTTCAAAAAGTAATAACATGGCGTCAGTGGGTTGGAAAGTTGAAAATGAGATTAAGGGAAAGGAATCATGGACGGGAGGAGGAGGAAAAAAAAACTCAAGACAAAGAAGGGTAATAGAGATTTTCATGGGGAGAAAATATTGCGAAGCAATTTCTCCTCCCCCTCTCCCGGACAAAATGTGGCACTGAAGGGAAAATGTGGAATGGTGAATGTTGGAAAGGAGTCGAGGAATAGGAGAGATGGAGGATAAGGAGATGGAGGGGAAGAGAGAAGGCGGGGGAAAAGTCGGGGAAAATAGTGAAGTTTCGAGTTGGTTCAGGGACGAGAAAAGAGACAATAAATATGAAGTGGAAGAGAGAGAGAGAGAGAGAGAGGAAGAGATAGGGAGGTGAAAGAAATTCTATGGAGGAAGAGAAAAGCCAAAAAATTATGCTTGAATAATACAAGAGGCATACCTGAATACAGGTCTCATTTCGAAAAATTAAGGAAAGAATCCTAATTTGCAATCTCCCGGGCGGTAAAAAAATTATGCACGCGGTAAATTGATGAGAAGATCAGAGGACCGAACTAGGGAGAAATCTGTGTGAATGTCGGCGTGGGTAGGCGGCGTAATTCGAGTCTTCCTCCAAAATTCTAAGATCTACCATTTGTCATTTTTGCCATAGGGAACACCCGGGTCGATAAACCAAATTTTCTTTTTATATAAAGGCTTAAAACGCTCTTCTTTGTTTAATTTACTGTGTAAAATCATCTTTTACGACGGTGGGGAGCGTTGTACGTGTATAAGATTATTTTTTTTCCGCTTTGTTTTCATGGATTATGCTTAAATGTTTATGTCATCCCTCAAATATTTTGGTTTGAGGAGAATATTTTATCATAATCCTAGGCTTCCGCGACATCTATCTGATGAAGGATCCTTGCTTCCCCCGGGAATTACTGTCGCGTAGGTGTGTTGATGGACAACTGTTTCGTCCCCAGTTCTGGAGGATTCTTCAGGTGGAAGTGATCTGCGTCGCCATTTGGTCACTATACCATGTATAAGAGACGCTGAATGGCTCGTAGCTCTCTCATTGTGTCTTCCCTGATGTCGAATAGGAATCACCCTTTTCCATGTGGAAGTCAGGGTGTAGTCGTCCTCACGGTTTAAATTTTTGGGATTCTTTATTATTTCTACCACTTCTATTATGAGTCTTGGAAAATAATGCCTCTCTATTGCCAGTACTTTAGTTTGGTCGAACTTAATCGTGTGTCCTGGTCCCGACCGCGCATATTCGGCAATTGCCGAGAGTCGTAACTGCATTCTGTCTGTGGCCCTTTGGTGCTCCTTGGTCCTGCATCTGATGGACCTTCCTATTTGGCCGATATAGGATTTCCCACATGTACACTTGATCTCATGCACGCCTCCGCGCATGAGATCGGGGAATCGCTCCCTCGGTTTAGAGATGATGTCGCTGATTTTCCCTGTTGTGGAGAACCTAGTTGTTACCTTATGTTTCCGTAGGAGCTAACTTATCTTTTCAACCGTTGCGGCGACATACAAGATGGTAACACATGTCGTCGGTTTTTCTTTGCGAGGTTTTTCCGTGCTCTGTTTCTTGACCAGAATCCCGTCTGCCGTTCGCTCCATTTCTTTTTCGGCAGTCCTTTTTTGGACCATATGTGCCGGGTACCCGTTTTTCCTCAGCGCTGAGATCAGTAAACTCGTTTCTGATGAGAGTAATTCAGCGTCTGAGATGGTATAGGCACAATGAACTAGTGTATTTACTAGCGATCTCTTCTGGGCGTGATGGTGGTGTGATTGCGCAACTATCGTCGGTATGGGTTTTCTTGCGGTATACTGCATGGCCAAGGCTGCCATTAGGTTTTCTACTCACTAACCCATCTAGAACGGGCAGGGCATCTTTCTGTTGCTGATTAAGTTGTTTCAAGAACAACTCAACTTCTTCCTTCCCGTGTGGGGAGATAACGAAGGTGTCATTGGTATGGCGGATCCAAAAAGATGGTTTCTTTGGGTAAGTCTATATTGCCTTCTGCTCGAAATTCTCCATGAAAATGTCAGCTACCACAGGAGAGAAAGAGAGGTGATATAATGACCACATCTTCCTTCTGCTGAAAGTACTAATCATTGCAAAGGAAGAATGAGTTTCTGATGCAGAATTCTACGAGATCGGGAAAATCCTTTGGTAATCCCTCCGCGGTGAGTTCTTTAATGAGTAGCATGGAGTCATCAATGAGTGTATTCGTGAACAGAGAGACTACGTCAAATCTCACCTGCACGTCTCGTTCCTTGACTTCGATGTTCTTGACGGCGCGAATGAATTCCGTGGAGACTTTCACGAACGAGTCGGTTCTTCCTGTGAAGGGTTGGAGAGAACGTGCAAGGCACTGTGCCAGCTTGTACAGGGAAACACCCAAAACTGGTAGGACTGATTTTTTACAAGAATTTTATTGACGATATACTTACATCGACTTAATAATCTTCAAAGTATGCTTCTTGAGCTACTACACACTTAGTATAACGGTGATCCCATTTCCCGTACGCCCGCTAGAAATTTTCTTTGGGGATGCCGTTGATGACCCTCGTCGAAGCCTCTTGAACGGCCTTTATCGAGTCAAAACGTCGTCCCTTGAGCTGTCTTTTCATCAGGGGAAAGAAAAAGAAGTCCGGTGGTGCCAGATCGGGAGAATAGAGTGGGTGCGGCAACGTGGTAACGCCGCATTTGACCGTTGCCTGTTGGTCGACACTCAGAATTTTCGGCACCATCTTGGCGCACATCTTGCGCATGGCCAAATCCTGTGAAATAATGCGTTGGACGTTGGATGCAGACAGACCCAAATGGTCTGCAATTTATTCACTGGTTAAGCGTCGGTCTGTGCTCAGCAGTGTCCTCACTCTGTCCACATTCGTGTTGGTTCTTGCCGTCGACGGCCGTCCGGAGCGATGGTCGTCTTCAACGAGCTCCCTACCCTCTTTAAACAACTTGTGCCACTCAAATACTGTGGAACGGCTTAAGGCAGTGTCCCCATAAGCCTGCTTGATCATATCGAGGATCTCAGTTGCCGTCTTCCCGAGTGTCGCACAAAACTTCACGGAATAACGTTGCTCTAAATTCAGATTCATTATGTTTTGCGACGCGGACAAAAACCTTGCTTCACTAAAAACGGTGTCCTCACTCAACGACAGTCCGCAGGCAACTGAGGTTGGTGTCGGTCTGTTGCTATGAACCCCCTCCACCTTACCCTGCCAGGCAGACCCCCCTCCACCGCTCCGTTCGCGCCAGAGAAAATCAGTCCTACCACTTTTGGGTTCGACCCTGTTGGTAGGTCCGTCGATGTTGCTTACGATGGGTCGTAGTGTGACCCCGTTCTTGTGAACCTTAGGTAATCCATACATACGCGGCGTTTTTTGGTGAAGGGTATTTCCTTTTCGCCACCAAGAAAGAGCCACTCAGAGAGGTCCGGGCCAGTCAGCGTCTCGTATATACAGTATAGCGGCCAAATCGCGACGCAGATCACTTCGACCTGAAGACGCCTCCAGAACAGTGGGCGAAACAGTTGTCCATCAACACACCTACGCGACGGTGATTCCCGGAAGCAGCATGGATCCTTCATCAAACATTTTATCTTCTTTAGGAAAACGACAAAAAAGGATGTTAAAATAATTAGTTCTACGTTTAAAATAAAAATAGCCATTGCTTACTCTACTTAGCCACCCGAGATATTTTGTTATCAGATTTTTCAATAATACTGGACAAATATTATAATCTACTAAATCGCTAATCTACTTTGTGAGACTATCCCGTATGAGGGATGTCATTAATTTCTATGGACCTAACGTTATTCCAGTATTCGGACCTAGGTACTCGCTTTTTAAATTAAATAAAGAGACCAAATTTCTTCACCCCTTGCCCGCCAAATAAAACCGTTAGCTTCGCTGCCCTCGCTCGGTTCAGAATAAAACAAAATAAGGAGCGTGAAGAATTTACTGCCACAAAAAAACAGTCATTCGAATGCGTTAACCGTTGATTTCGACACATTAATCCCCCGTGATCGTTGAACGCTCCACCTTTCCTTTCCCAAAGCACTGGAAATGGAAATAAATCTCACGTGCTAAATCACATCGACTAGAAGTTGTAAGCATTAGAGAGACTTAGGTCCGAAAAAAGATTGTGCCAAAGACCTTTCCTGTGCAGTGAACGACGAGGATTTGCTCGTTCCGAGGGGGCGGGAGGGTGCGGAAGGGGTAATGGGATAGAATTTTGAGTCATCGAAATCAAAAAAAAAGGAGGGAAATACCGGAAGGACAAAAGGCAAAATTACAGTCATGTTGATAGAGAACTAATGCCAGTGGGGTGTGGAAAACTCGAGGAACCCGCGTCAAAGGGAAAAATACAGTTTTGTTCGCTTCGCAGGGAAGGCTGCACGGAATTCGACTACTACCCACTACTAACTCCCAGAGACTACCTCACCCTCCGCACCCATCCACTCCCCATCCCTCTCCCCCTACTGCTCCCCCGCCTTCATTCCCTTCCTCCCATTCCCTCTAATAGGACCTTGATATTTTTGCATCAACGCACAACTCTTCCCGCCTCCGCAGACATTGCTTCTTTTCGTGGGTGAAGAGGGAAGGAGGCAGAGGAGAAGGGAATGGAGAGACGCCTAAAAAAATTTTTTTCCGCCCTTTCCTTCCCAAAAACGTTCCAAAAGATAGAGAGGGAGAGAGAAAGAGAGAGAGAGAGAGGAGCGCTCACCAACCGAAGGCACCAAAAGGCACCCTAATTCCTGCAGCACGCTCAACTTGGCACCGCCATACTTGGAGGGCTCATTCATCTCTGGGAGCAGGGGATCGGAATGGAGGAGAGGGAGAATGAAAGGAGGGGAGCGGAAGTGGCGTGGTGGGGTGAGAGGAGGAAGGGAGCAAAGATGCGAGAAGAAAGAAACGAGGAGAGAGATGGAGGAAGGTGGTGAACGCTGCTGAGGAGGAAGGAACAGACGAGGAAGGGGATCGCGTAAGTAGTAAGAAGGAGGAGAAACTAACGAGGACAAGGGAGTAGGGGTTGAGGGGATAAAAGTAACTTCTTACAGCTCGATTTGTAAAAAGATGGGCGTAGGGGAATTCAACGTGGACACTCAAGGTGCAAAAAATATCTCGCGTGCACGAATTTCGAGACACAAACAGCTAAGGATGCTCCCAAAGATGTCGCCGGGAAGTTTTCTTCCTTCATTTTTGCAAAAATTTTACACGTCCGGAGGAGATTTGTGCGTTCATTGTCGTCGCACTTGGCGATACAAAAATACATTGTAATTTACGTAAGAAGAATAAAAAGAATTTAGTGAACGGTAAACTAGTCATTTTGATGCAAAACACTTGTTTTGAAAATGTTACTGCGACAATTTATTGACTTTTTGGTAATCAGCATAACTAATGTCGGAATGGAAGTCATTGAGGAAAGAGTTATTTAAAAATATAGAGGATTGTATTGGAAAGTTAAATGTTCTGACTATTTAGTTAGCAACCAAATGATGTGATATTTTATTATTAGGTAATCTACCGGTTAAGGTAGGTTTTTGGATGGACACAACTATCAAATAAACATTTTTGTGACTCCCCACCTAGCAAACTTAATCTATATCAGGTCCCTCTTCATCTCTGTGTACTTCTTTCCTCCCTTCATCCCGTCCAACATCCCTATCCTGTTCCTGCCCTTACCTCGCTTGCCCAACATTCTCCCCTCGATTACCCTCTTCAACATTCCACTACCGCTCAATACGTCTTTCATCCATTTTTCCTGCCTCCATAGGATTTCTCTCTACAAACCCCTCTCCTCACCCACCATCTCCAGTACTTCCTCATTTGTTTTCCTTTCGGTCCATTTCACCTTCTCCATTCTTCTCCACACCCACATTTCAAAAGCCTCCAATCTACGTCTATCCTCCTGCTTCAGCGACCACGTTTCCGCGCCGTACATAGCTACGCTCCATATCAGAGTTTTTACTTAACATCCCTACTCAACGTCCCCGTCATCAACTCCCTCCTCCTTGAGAAAGCCTCCTTGCCTAGCGCAATTCTTCTCCTTACGTCCCTACCACTTTGACCGTATTGGTCCAAAACACTTCCGAGATATGTAAACTGCTCTACCTGCTCTATTTTTTCCCGGTCTATTTTAATATTTAGCTTAGCCTTTTTCTTTCTGGAAAATCGCATAACCTTTGTTTTATTAATGTTGATTCTCATCCCATATTTATCGCGCTGAACCTCCAATTCACTCAGCAATGCTTGCAACCCCTTGGCTGACTGAGCAACTAATGCTTGGTCAGCAAACCTAACCGATTTTACGAATTCCCCTCCGACTTTCATTCCTACCTCCAGTTCTTCCCATGCCTCTTTAATCATTTCCTCCACATATACGTTGAAGAGTACCGGTGACAATGGGCAACCCTGCCTTACACCTCTTCCTAACACTGACCATCCGCACTCTCCGTTCCCCACTCGAACCTGAGCAGTCTGAGACATGTACAGGTTGCGGATCAGTCTCCTGTCCCTCCAATCCATTCCTATTTTCTGCAATACACGCATCAATTTTTCCCAATTCACTCTATCAAACGCTTTTTCGAAATCTACAAAACAGGCAAAAACGTCCTGATTGTATTCTATGTTAATTAATGTTATTATTTCTTCCTAGGTTCTATATAATTGATAAATGTCATTTAAAAAATGGAAGATCCAGGAAAGTAATTTTATTTCTTCGAGGATGGATAGTATTGAACATGAAATCACTCATTTTCATTATTTCTTCATTATTTATTCCTCTTTCTTTCTGGTGTTAATTTGTCTTTCTTCCTTGGCGTCTCGATGTCGGCTCGCAGATTCTATTGATTATCCATAGAAATAGTTAATTTCTTCAAAGTCTCGAGTGGGAAACATGTTCCCAGTCGCTAATCTTCTCATTCACTCTCACCATATTAAACGCAAAACTTTGGAAATAATACCTCTCGAAATATGCTTCGAAGTTCTACTCGTACAAGTAATGTCGACATTGGTAGAAAACACAATTTTTCTAGATTAGAGTTCACTGTATTAAATATTATATAACTATTCATTCTCCATTCACATTATTTGTTCTTCTCGTATGTCCATGGAATACTGCAGAATCCGCCTTGCCTCTGCTACGGGGACTCTTTTCTCCGATTTTTAAATGCTTCATTGAAATGCTCATCTCCTAACATCAATGACTACGAATCATCTTTCATCATAATAGATTAGGTTTTAGCTTTTTTGTACAAGAAATTGTGCGCCCATGACCTCCGTACCGACTTACAAGTACGCCTTTCAGATGGCTTAATGTTTTTTGTTTCAACACGATCATTTCTCAAATTAAATGTTTTAAATCTACAAAAATGAAATATAAAAACTTTTTGAGGCAACTAAAGCAATTTTTTTACTTAGCCGTCATTCGAATTCCCAAATCTTTCTCTTACATGCACAGGTGCCACTCGTTAGACGACAATTTGTATATAAATTTTGGACGATATTAAATGGATAGAGAGACGGGCAACTGACCGGAGGCCCCAAGTTTGATTCACAGGGGTAAATCTGGACACCCCAATTACTGTGATTTCTTGGCACCAGGTCTTACTAAGAAACCATAGCCAGCAACAAGGAAAGAAAATTGCCCCCTATACCCTGATGTGTAAATTTCACACACCTTTGGGCTTAGTATCAGGTGAGCTCTCTCTCTCTCTACATATAAAGTCGAATTTCGGGGTGATAACTGCGGTGTTTATAGGCTCAAAACTAATTGTGAATAACTTCAGATACCTTCCGCAGATACAAGGATAATTTTTTAAGTTAGGTTCATGTGGCCATGAACAAATATAATTGCTGGAAAAACTTTTAATTGACGGTATTACTTTTTGACAAACCTTCTTACCTATTCTATATAATCGCCGTTCTTCTTCTTTCTTTTAGTTATGGTGCATAAGCTTCTCCAATCGCATAGCATACAAGTAGAAGTTCACCGCCTTGGAATGAACCAGTCGACAACAGAGATCTTGACTTCCTATGCTAATGGATCGTTTTGACAAACATGTATTAATAAAAGGCCTGGTGTCACTACAAGTAGTCTTGAGACGTTCCTTCTTGGCTTAAAAAGCTCCAAGAGATAATTACCTTGCGAAGTAATTTCGCAATTTTATCAGAGGCCGTGTAGGGCCCTTTCAATTAAAAATGCGGGGTATTTATTATCCTTAAGAAAGTATTATTTTCATTCCTCCTAGATTGTTAAATTATTACTCTGCTAGTTAGACACCCTGATCAAATCGGTCATCTTTTAAAATTATCCACTGTTGGCAGCTCTATGGATCTAAATTAATACAAATAGTTTCTAATTTAGCAATATTTTTAGCTCTCTTTACAAAAATAATAGATTATTTACAAAAAATTGTTAGCATATAAAAATACTCTTCCCCTGCCCTCCCAGAGACAGAAGTGTATCTAGAAAACCTCTCGAGAGGGAAGCTCTGGGAAGTGTGAAGCCGAAGGATTCATGAATGCTTACGCGAAACGTGGCACTTTCTTGGTAATGTAACCACGTGGAGATATCCCTTTAGGGTATCTTACAACCGAATTAAAATTACGTCCCCCTGATAGCACTTGCACTATTGATGCCGCACTCATTCTCCAGCAGGTACTCACGGCATTTCGGCACGAGCCTCAGAGAATAGTTCCCTATGTTGATGGTGTTCCCTAAACCTTTGACGCTTTCAATCCTCCCTCCCAGGTTCCCTCTAATCCCTTTAGAGAATCGCTTTGCTCCCCCCCCCCCAACCTCCATATTCCCCTTTCCCCCACCCGTGTTCTGTAAGGGTGTGTGATTGAGGGAAACGCAGCCCCGAGTGAATGGGAGCGTGAGACGCACCAACGCCGGGGTGCGCGGCGAACGAATTAAAATGTGTGCGGAGGCACGCGAAACGAAGAATATAAAGGCTTGTCAGCCATGGGAAGTTGCTATGTAGATGGGTGGGGTCGTGCCCAAATAATCCAGGGCGAAATGGGTGAATAACTTCGGCTAATGAGAGGCCGGAGTAAATATATAATTAGACGAGAGGAGATGTACTTTGGAGAGGGGGGGTTAGGGAAAGGCGGAAAGGAGTAGATGAGGGAAGGGTGTTTTTGGGAGAGGAGGTGTTAAGGAGGGACTGGGGGATGAGGGAGGTGGGAGGTTAGGAAGGGTGGGAGGAGGGAAGCGGACGAAAGAGAAGGAACGATTCGGGAGAAGGAGGCGGTGGGCGGGTGAGGAATTTCGAGTGAGCGGCAGAGAGGTGAGGGAAGGAGAGGGAAGGGGAATTATAATAGAGTAGTGAATTTATTTTGCTCCGGGGGGATTTCCTCCGGAGCGACATAAGCTGTTCGAGTCATTGAACCACGCAGCCAGCTAATGTAAACAAAGGATAAAGGAGCAAAAAAAATACTGAAAGTAGCTCTTCGAATTCGGCGAAATTACAAAAAATATATTTTTCAAACCCTTTTTCAATGATATTTTTTTGACAAGGTCACACAAATTTTAACAAACTTCGACTCGGAAATAGATACATGCATTGAATTCCTATATACCATTGAAAATATTATGCATCAATAGAAACTGGATTTAGTAAAACCCATATATTTTTCCGCGTTATTACTATTACTAACCTTCTGGACCCTGCATAATAGAAAACATTTTTCAACAATTTCACCGCACATTAAATCAGGTGTGCTATTTAAATCACCGTTTGAGCTTTTATATACGTACACGTGCTAGTATCCATGTATAGAAGTGTGATTTAGAGATAACGAATAACTTCCAATACACAGTGTTTCCGAGAAGATTGTAATGGAATACTTTCCGTGGAAAGCAAATAAACATTGTAACTAAAAACAGTACTTCAACTAAAAAAAATAGTTTTGCTATGTAAACTTCAAAATAGAGAAAAAGAGAAGACCAAAACGTGAATATATAACAAACGAGAGCCTACGCATAGTCAGTTAATTAATGAAATGGACGAGAGAAAGTAATTTCTTTCTTTTGTGCAATAAGGAAAGGATCAGTCAAAGTGAAATGGAGAAAATAGTGAGCAAACTTTATTGTTTAATCCATAATTTAGTCATCAAAAGAAAATAATTAGCGTTTTACCGAAAAGTTTGCTCACATCATTAGCAAATGCGGCAGCAACGGCGAGGAATAGAGATTAATTTTCCGGAAAGGAATATTTTAGTCGCCTAGTAAACAGTCTTGGAGTGAATGTGAGCTTGGTCGTCTTCTTTAATACTGAAAGACCTTTCTAGTCTCACATTTATTTCACGGGATTACACTGATGGCAAACGAATGCCAAACTGAAAGTGATATAATACGCCATTAAATATATGTCTTATATTAGAAATTCAACGTCCTCCGAACGGGATTGAAAAGTTAAAGGGTAATTTTGTTGAGTGTTCGGAAATTACAGAGAGAGAGAGGATTTTCCCTTTTACTCCCCTTCATTTCGTCCGCAACCTCTTCGTCGGGTAAACGACACAACGAATAGGTGAATTTAGGAACCCATTTGGCCCTAAAGGTTAAGTTCTTTCGCGGACTCTTGTCGTAAACAAGTCTACAATTATCTAAAATTGGGAAATATCAACCCGGAGACGGACGTGCTGGGGTAGGGTTAAGGGAATTAGTGGGGACGGGGGGTTGTGGGAGAGAGAGAGAAAGAGGAGGAATGGCCGGGGGGCTGTGCGGCATAGGTCGGACACACCCATCCGGAATATACCGACGAGCGAGCGATGGAGAAAAAGATTGCGCGTAAATGAGGAGGAACGGGAAGGAAATTCAGGGAGAGATTTGGGGAGGAGCGAATCCACGCCGCGGAGGGCGATGGAAAAGGACGGGGGGGTAGCGGGGGTGTGGGAACGCAGCCGAGAGGGAAAATGAACCTTGAGGGGCTGGGATGTGGAGGTATCCCAAGAGGAGGGCAATGGGCTATTGGCTGGTAGTGGAGGGAGGAGAATTTTTTCTCCCGCTGAGGACCCCGAGAGGTGGGGAGGTAGTGGGGATTCAGAGATGGCGGTTTGAATCGGCAGATCCAGCGTCCTCGCATCAGCCTCTGGGGCGGAATTAGAGAATATGGACAATCACGGACAGATGGACGGATTTTCTCAAACGTCGCCAAAGACGCTTCCGGAAGCTTTCAGGAATTTATGGTATCGGGACCGTCGGCGCTTGGAAACGCCTTAGACCTAAAGAAATTTAGCTTCAAATGGTTGTCGTCTTCCGTGGTTACGCCGTTATCTCACAATCACATTTGATGACCCCTGATCTTTTTCAATTTTTGTCCCAAAAGCTGAAAAAGCGGAAAAAAAATGATATTTTGCTGAAATCAAATTTATGCCGACCGTTCCAGTTCAAAATTTATATGGCTATTATGGGCTTCCTGTTTTTTAGCCCAACCTAACAGCAAAATTTACAAGTTCTTTGGATAAATTTCCACCTTTCCATAGTAAACGAAACCTACTTTTCACCTCATCCGACTCATCGTGTTCACATTGTGTTCATTTGTTGAATTTCCAGAGTACATTTCTCTCCGGTAACTAATAATCTAAATACGGATATCTACATAACCCCAAACTATTACCCTGATTTCCTATATTATGAATCTGTGTTGAAACGCTCTTTTAAAAATGCTTAAGAAACTATTTCTATTGCAAAATTTATAATAAAAACACTCCCTTAACTACTCAAAGTGAGTGATTTTACAAAATATTTCCACCAGAGTAACAGACTCATATAGTATTGTGTATAATATCAGCGCATGAATAATTATACGAAAAGATTCGTTATTTAAGCCATTCAGCCACGACCTTCTTGCCGAACACTATGAGGATCTACGTAAACCAGTCCACCCCCTTACTTCCTACATTACCTTCCTATATTTTCTCATTATCCATTGAAGATCGGCCACAGTGATTCAACTTCCACTAACCTTGTGAAACCAACCTTAAGTTCATATTCCAGGTATAGTACTAATATTACTTGAACTTAAAGAGTAATACCATAATTATAGCAAAGAGGACTAGCAAAAAAATCAAATTTTTAAACTCGAAAGTCTCGGACGACTGGAGCTCATTCGAGAGACTACGGTAAGATAGGGAAGTATAGGAATTGGGGATAATGACGTACCCATTTTTCGAAGTTTTTTGGATATCCTTGCCCAGATTTTCTAGGGTGCAGTTTTACTATGGAAAAAAGTCTGCTAGGATCAAGAATGCCAAGAGCTAACTATACGATTCATCTTTGCCTTTGCCAATGCGGCGATGGATTCCCAGAAACCTCGGGAAACGCCGCGACAGTAATTTTTAACGAAGTCCCCGGCTTAATGTGTATTACAATGCAACAATTTCAGTGTAAAAATTATTCGCCTTGACCAGGTGAAATCCTGCACCCCAATAACACTCTTAAATAGTTGTGGTGTTGAAGGCCAGCCTACCCCTCACCTCCCCTTCAGAAACGTCCTCATGAATTAGCGAAAATACGTAGAGGACCTATTTTACGACCCAAGAATAAAGAATACGAGTAAAGTTACTTCCAAATTAATTTTGAAATTTTTATCAAAACACTCATATGCATAAAATCTGTAAAATCATTAAAAAAACCTCACTACAAGTTTTTACGAGACTCATCACACGTGAAAATACGCGCTAGTTAGCGTCATGGATTTCTCAAAATGTAATGGTTCAGCATGGCGTAGGATAGATTTTCCCAGAATAGGGGCAATCTATCCTCGACTCGTGGGAAGTGCAAGAAACTTAGCCCTATAAGCAGTTTCCAACATGGAAGCTTACCAGGTGAGGGGATTATTAGAGGACATTCATCTCTCGTTTCGAACCCATTGTATGGATACTTGATAATTTTGGTGTTCCTTGCTACAAACGAACGTTAACTTCGAGCTGAGGCACAGAATACTCATTTATGCAACACTGTAAATTTTACATTGAGCACATGAAAATTATATGAGTATTCCAGTTATAATGATAAGGCCGCTAATCCCCAAAAGTCATCGGGAGAGGCGTCTCCCCTGTAAATACCGCGGTATTCCTCCCAGCTTGAGCCGAAATGAAGATGCATCTTGTTCAACTTATTTTCCAAGGTAAGGTAGAGTTTTCCCAGAAGAGCCGGAGTGATAAATAAAATATGACACTGTCACATATTTAAATTGTTAAAAAATAACCCACTTTAAAAATTCAATCAAAAATAGGATTCGTCAAGTATATTTTTGGTAAATCCTTTTAATTTTTCAATTTTATCACTGCGAGTTAAAATACCTTCTGCTGAATAAGCACTGTAACATCAAGTGATAGCAAAATCAAACTGGCATGATAGAGAAATTTGGAAATTGAGGTCACATTGCAAGTGTATACAGCATAGTAATATTACAAATGCGTCGTCATGGTAACCTATTTCATCAGATTTTACTCAGGAATTTTGGCATGTATCCGGTTAATCTCACGTTGCCTTTTTCTCTCTCCTTTGTAACTATTTACAAGAAAACGTTTCAGTAGCCCTAATTTTATTTATTTATTACCCTTCATTTAATGATGAACCATTCATCTGAAACCCTTAATACATAAACAGATCTGCCAAATGAAAATCAGTTCTGAATAAATCATTTCCATTGGACAATAGGGGAAAGATAAAATATGTGTGATACAAACGAAAAAAATTTGTCTCAAATTCATCCGTTTTTTATCTATGGGTGTAATTGTTTTAGCTATTCTCCTCGGAGATACTAAATTTAAACGCTTCTTTTTATCTCACTCATGACTTCCTCCAACGTATAAATTATTGGAAAAAATATTCAAACATTCGACAAAACCCATATTGTTAATCATGTTAACAGTGCTGCTAGGAACTAATTAATGAATTTAATTACAACAAAGGCATGGTGAAAAGGTTTGTCAAGGGCTTAAAAATTTGAAAACTTTTTAGTTGGCCGTCGATGATAAGCCTATAATTGCGATAATTGCTTCAAAAAGCCATGCTCTTGTATTATATATAAACATATATATATATATACATATATATATATATATATATATATATATATATATATATATATATATATATATATATATATATATATAAATAACTTTTGAACGGCACAATAGAACGCAGAATATTCTGTGTTCTATTGTGCCGTCCAAGTGCCGTTTTCCAAGTGTATATATATATATATATATATATATATATATATATATATATATATATATATATATATATATATATATATATATATATATATATGTATATATAAAACTTAGACAGTAACACACAGCACGAGAACACATAAACACACTTTTTATGTGTTCTCGTGCTGTGTGTTACTGTCTAAGTTTTTTATTCAACACTTCCGTGTTACTTCGAAGAAATCATATATATATATATATATATATATATATATATATATATATATATATATATATATATATATATATACATTCACACACGAAAACCCGCCATACGGCGAACAAATATTACTTCACACAAAGAAATAGATATAAGGAAAGGGGATAGGAAAACACATAAAAGACAAACATAGGATAGGTGGGGAAGGCGAATTTGAGCAGATCACAAATATAAAAATATTTCCTTATCCGAGATAAGGAAATATTTTTATATACTTGTATAGGAAAGGAAATATTTTTATATATTTATAGCATTCTTTCTTGCTGCATCAAATAAGTATCTATGAATGCATAAAACAAATACGTTGAGTCGATGAAGCATGAAGGTGGTTTCTCATGCCCAACAAATCAAAAGCTCTATGGTGCAAATACAGTGGTAGGATGTACTTAAAATTCGCGCAAGAGAAACATCAGAGTCTCAATGTTCTATTATAATTCAATCCAGCAATCCTTTCACTCGCGACCAATTAAATACTAACAAGATGGCTGAGGTAATTGCCTAGAAAAATAAGTGGTGAAATTCGATGGTCACAAGGTATTTGGAAATATTGGCCGAGCATTGTTAATTCATGAATAGAGAGAGGAATATTTGGGCAAAAGAGATGGAAATGGACGAAGTGATAAAATGAGGGTCGAAAATAGTGTAATTTGTCGTGGAAAAGCAGAGGACACAAGACGGATGTAGTGATCCACTAAAAGGGCTTAAATTAAGTTATGGGTGCCATTAAAAGGGAAATGTGTTTTAAGAGATATGTGACAAAGGGCGAGGTCGAGGGGGGAGTTAGTTATCCGATAAACAACGAAGGCCGAGTGAGATTTGACCACGGGGAAAGGGGATGAGATATAGCTTTAATTTGAACGCGTAACACGGCCAACCATTTGGGAAAAAATAGAGAACAAGGCCGTTACATTATTACCCTTGAAAATGTGCGGCCATTAGTACTTACGACCAAAGAGGTATTTTATTTTTATCAGTCCCGCCGTGATCCGGGCTTGCGGAATCAAATGGCGCCTGGCAAATATCATATCCTGAATGAAGGGGAAAGTTTTTTTTATGAAATATATTAATAATCCTCTTGTCAAGATCGTTTTGAGAGAGAAACATGAAAAAAGCAGAGAGGAAGAGATCGAAGTATATACCTCGATGTGAACGTTATATACCGGAGAAGGACGACTCAAAAGGTGAAATTTTCAAGAGAGTAGCGAAGGCCAGCTGAAAAGGAAACGATGAAAAAGACATATTCCGGGAGTAGATTATTAGGCAGATGGAGGGATAAGCATCTTTATTCGAATGAAATTGAGACGAGGTCGTCTCTTTTTCCAATTAACCCGTCGTCAGAATATTGTGGGATATTATTCATTGCAAAATATAAAAACACATGGATGAATAGAAAGTAATGATTGCAGTAAATATTAATTAGCCCATAATATAGCAATGCCGGAAAAATTAACGGAAGATTTGAGAAGATTTGTAACGTTCACACGGGTAAAACACATGCAATGAATAGGATTTGTCAAACCATAGAAATCATGCAAATAGCTGTAGCCTAAAGCAATGGATACCTACGTAAGTGTAGTATGAAAACTGCGAAAACTGCGTACTGTACTGCGAAAACTAAGTATCCATAATTTAGAATATAATTAAAACTAAGTATCATGATAAAGTTACACCAAATTATAAGCCTTTAAATATTTTGAAATGGTGTCTGCTAACGTATTTTAATGTATTATTAATGCCATTCACATAAGAGGAAGCCACGTGAAAAGAAGCATAATTGCCGCTAGGTGTGTTCCAAATGCCTAACTGCAACAGGTGATCTACTGAACATTATGGTGAAATTGATCTCGTAATTTTGGCTTGTAACATCTTGCACAGCAAAAAAAGTGTTTACCACAAAAAGGGATACGGGTATTTCATCGTAATTATTCCTTTCTTATATCGAAAACGTTAACTGCTTTCTAGAGTACGCAAAATTTTTCCTTATTGATGACGGGGGATTCGAAGAAAAGTCTTCGGGAACCACGTTCTAAGTGCTCCTCCCCAGGGCAGAAAGGCGACGAAATTAAAGGGAGCAAGGAAAAATGTTTACGAAAGGAATGTCAAAGGTCGACGGCGAGGTAATGGAAGTCCCGAGGACGACAGCATAAGCCGGAGTCCGCGAAGGACAGGGAAGGACGCGCAGAGAGCCCGACTACACCCCAGAGAGCCTCAACCCCCCTCCTCCCGCCACACCATCACATCCCCAACTCCCCCGCTGACACCCACACACACACAAGCGCCCACGCACACACAAGCACCCGCACTGCCACCAGTACCCAAACGATCGGCACGGAGATGAAAAATGAAGAGGAGAGTTTTATTTCTTCATTGGAGGCAGAGAGGCGAGAGGGGAGCGGTAGGGAATGAAATCGAGGGTGAGTGAAAGGGGTGAATTTTGAGAAAGCCTTCGAGGGCGGGAGAAGAGGGGGAGGGCAGAGGGATAAAAATGAAGAGCGGAGTGAAAGGAAGTGGCGGGAGGGAGGCGGGGGAGGAATTGGAACCGAGAACGGGGGAGCATTTGAGGAAGGACGGCATATGAAAATCTTTGTCTTGAGACGGAATTGGAATGAGGGCGGGGGACGTCTGTGGGCGGGCGGGTGGGTAATGGGCATGGAGGGCACGAAAGGGTGGAGAGGACGATGGTAAGCGAGGGGAAGGTCTGTGATACATAAACTGAATATCGCAAAAATCGTCGTTGTCCTGACTTCGAGGAGTAAATGGACGACATTGCATTTCACATCAGGGTGGAATTCATTGAAATTGCATTTCGGCTCCATCCAAGCAGTTTGACGACAGTTTGATTGTACAAATCGGCAGATGCACCCGCGATTCCGTTTGAACGATAAAAATAAATGAAAAATATATTTTTTTTCGGCACGATGGGAAGTAGAAAGGAGAGAGCTGAAGAACTAAATGGTGTGTAGTCGTGACTTTTAAACGTTTTCTAGATTAAGGCACACATGAGCCGGTTGATTAAATTATAATTATCATAAGGATGTAATTTATATATATATACATATATATATACATATATATATATATATATATATATATATATATATATAGCATGTACGTTTGTACTTTATGTTTCTGGGAAACTATGGTTATCATATTTTTTATGAAGACCTCTCTCCGCATCGCCAACTATTGTAGACTCCACGATAAAAAACGTTTTCGCCTTTTTATCCAAGGCATGTCCTCTTGGTTATGTATGTGGTTTTATCCTCGGTGATTTATTTTAACAACCGCGCTCTTATGACTGTGCAAGGTTAACTTAATGATTTGAATTTTACTAGGGAGGCTGGAATGAAGGGTTTGGCGAGATACTAGCTGGTTCGGAATAATTTATTTTAATATGACTTTTTAGTCAGGAGACGTTTATTTCATAGAAAGGCAATAAGACTCTATGGAGATTGATAATTAAATATATTAGCAAAATGTTTTCATTTTTATACTATTTTCTAATAAACTCGGGTTTATAAATCTTGCGGCACACCTCTGGAACTCTTCCAGCACGACAATACCACTAAAAGTCGAGTTTAAAATAGTTATTGTAGTTGAAAGATATGTTTATGCTGCGGAGATATGATTTATGTCCAATACAATGAGTTACAGTTCTACAAGAACCCTTAAGTAAGTATCGATTGTAATTGAAATGCATATCTCGATTTAAAAAATATATACTTTAAATTAATTTCCTCGTCACACTCGATCATTTGACAGGGTACATCGGAAATACCAGATATGTGCCTAAATACTGAGTTTGTATCCCGCATTGCAGTATCGCTCGCCCCTGGCAAACAGTAATTTTAAGGGGGGACATTTTCAAGCTGGCGGTGGACGGAGGGAGAACCTGGGTGTTAGGCCCGATGATCTCGATAAAATAAATTCCAAAGCTCAGTTATGGCGAAAGATGAAAAAAAATAGAACAAGGAGCAATGTCAAAATTTGGGATGGAATGGTGTGGAGGGGTGATGGGGAGTACCCTCACGAAAATGGCGAGTTGGAAAAAAATTAAGATAATGTTTCCACGGATGAAAAAAAATAGCAAGAGGAAAACGTAGCGAGTGATGATTAAAGTATAAAAAAAAGAGCGAGTCGTTTCTTCCCCTCGCACAACCCTCTCCCTTCCTTCCCCCTCCCCCGCCAAAAGGTTCCCGGGACAAAATGAAATAAACAAAGAGAGGAGGAAATCCGTCGGAGAAACAAGTAAGTAAGGATTCCATCGAAACGATTGAATTCGATTTTTACTGCAACAAATAAAGAAACGATGGGGGGCGGGGAGAGTTTTCGTTGAAATTAAAAAAAAAGGAAGGAAGAGAAATGACGAAAAAACGGGGTTTGGGTATTACGCGAGCGATGGTCGTATCGTTGTGTGTTTTTATGAGTGTTTAAGGAGGGGCAGGGAGCAAGTTCGCGGATGGTTGGACAGGGTTTTTGAGGCGGAGGGACGGCAAGGGGGATTGATGTGGGAGGGGGGAGGAGAGGGCGTGTGGGCCGTGGAGATTCGCGTGGGTGGTCGCTGGACGACGAGGAGGTTAGACGGCTGCAAATGAAAGTCGCATCGTGCGGAAGAGGCGACGGTGGCGGCGGCAAGAACCATCGGCTCTAACTCGACGGCGAAGGGGGTTGGTTGAATAATAAATTACAGGGAAAAGGGAGAGGAGACTTTGAGGATTGGTCGGAGCCGAGGGCATGGAGCGTCTTGAAGGGAATTTTAAGCCCAACGGGTTGCAATGAAGTGAGGCAGCGATGAAGGGTTCGTGAAAGGGAAGTGGGAGGTGGGGGAGGATAAGAGGGAGGGAAGGGAGCGAAAAGAAGGGAGAGGGCATTTTGGGGTCGCGTGAGGGTTGGGGAGGGAAATAGAGGGAGGGGAGAAAGGGTATCTGGGAGGAAAAAGAGGCGACCGTGCCCTTCAAACGAAAGGAAAAAAAATAAGGGAAAATAAATTGGAGGGATTCCCTGAAAAGAGGACGATGAGGGTGGAGGAAGCAGGGAGAGTTTTTTTTAAGGGCAAAGGGAGGAAGGGTGATAAGGAAAGAGGGAGGAATGACTACTAAAGTGAAGGGTGACGAGGAGGGGGTGAGGAATAGAAGGGAAGGAATGGGGATGCGACGATAGGGCGTGGGGCGGGAGCGGGTGGGAGAATCGGGGGAGGAAGAGAAGGGGAGTTTTCTGGAAGAGGAATTTCTTAGGGATGAGGCCTTTAATGAAAAGGGCAAAGAAGGGAAAAGAGGCTATCGGCTTCGGTTTTAAGGACGGTCTCTTCAAAAGCCATTGGTTATGCTAAAGGAGCGAAATTGAATTCCGCTTCTGAGTGTTTAATCTTCAATTACATCTTTTCTGAAAAAACGAAAATAAAAAGTTGAGCTAAAAAAAGATTGGAATTAATTTTCGCTCGGAGATTAGATTTGAATGATAAGTTTCCAAAAAAACATATTCCCTGCACCCTTCCTCCCACCCCCTCGAAACTTCTGCCCCGGAAAACTTTGGAAATAAAAGGAAGACGGGTGCAAAAGATTGAATACTTCGTTATCCCTAAGTAAACATGATTTGCGTTTCAGTTATGCGTAAATATTTTTCACACCATCGCAGCTAAATTAATTTTTACGATTTGTGCAAATGCTTCACAAAGTTTTTTTTCTCTTATATGAATGATAGCGAGTTGTAACAATAATAAAAAGAGACGAAGAGCCTTAAGAATCCACAAACTGGTCCACCTGGCATTGATGGAAGATACATCTGTGATTGACTGAGTCAAAAAAATATATGGAACGCAGAGGTGTTTTGATGAAATTCGCAGATATCATTCTCAGTGTAGAAAGGTGGATCGTATTTTTAAATTTATATCCTTTAAATTGTTAAAGTTGTCCGATTGGCTTTTAGAATTGAATTTAATGCATCATAACGTACTCAGTAAAGATTATAATAAGTGATAGTAATTGTAATTTGACGTCACTAATCTCACCAAAAGATATATCAGCTGTGAGACCGTGCAGATTACTTAACTTTTTAGAACAGGTGATTATCCCTGAAAATATTCATCGGAGATGATATTGAGCAGAGTTGGAGAATTAAGATACCATTCGTATCGTAATCACAGCAATAAACTAATAAAACTTGTCTTTAATGATTTATTATTATTATTATTAGGTAACCTACCGGTTAAGGTAGGTTTTTGGGATGGACACAACTATCAAATAAACATTTTGTGACTCCCCACCTAGCAAACTAATCTATATCAGGTCCCTCTTCATCTCGGTGTACTTCTTTCCTCCCTTCATCCCGTCCAACATCCCTATCCTGTTCCTACCCTTACCTCGCTTGCCCAACATTCTCTCCTCTATTACCCTCTTCAACATTCCACTACCGCTCAATACGCCTTTCATCCATTTTTCCTGCCTCCATAGGATTTCTCTCAACAAACCCCTCTCCTCCCCCACCATTTCTAGTACTTCCTCATTTGTTTTCCTTTCGGTCCATTTCACCTTCTCCATTCTTCTCCACACCCACATTTCAAAAGCCTCCAATCTACGTCTATCCTCCTGCTTCAGCGACCACGTTTCCGCGCCGTACATAGCTACGCTCCATATCAGAGTTTTTACGAGTCTTGTCTTAACATCCCTACTCAACGTCCCCGTCATCAACTCCCTCCTCCTTGAGAAAGCCTCCTTGCCTAGCGCAATTCTTCTCCTTACGTCCCTACCACTTTGACCGTGTTGGTCCAAAACACTTCCGAGATATGTAAACTGTTCTACCTGCTCTATTTTTTCCCCGCCTATTTTAATATTTAGCTTAGCCTTTTTCTTTCTGGAAAATCGCATAACCTTTGTTTTATCAATATTGATTCTCATCCCATATTTATCGCGCTGAACCTCCAATTCACTCAGCAATGCTTGCAACCCCTTGGCTGACTGAGCAACTAATGCTTGGTCATCAGCAAACCTAACCGATTTTACGAATTCCCCTCCGACTTTCATTCCTACCTCCAGTTCTTCCCATGCCTCTTTAATCATTTCCTCTACATATACGTTGAACAGTACCGGTGACAATGGGCAACCCCATGACTAACTACACGTATTTCTTGAACGCCTACGGAACTGGTTTTATTGCCAACCTGCGATTCCCTATTCCCACAATGAGTTGTCTTAGATCTGGTGCAGGTTCATTACTTAGTATTTCTATCATTATGTACGATGTTTAATTTAATCCCCTTTCCAACAAATAGAGCAGTAAGGTCCCAGGTGCAATCATTAACTCCGAAAAAACATATTATAAAACAGTACCTATTTTTATTCTATGCTCATTCCATAGCAATTCAAACTATATCCTGGGCTAAATTTCAGCTTATTCGAGTGACGCTAAAACCTGTGCTTCCATGCCCTAACTTGCGAAATTACCATAATAAACATGCATTTTTTCTTCAAACAGCAATAAACACTGATGCCTGAATATTTCTTCCGGATTACATAAAAATGTGCAAATTTCCACAAGATATAATTTTTGAACCTGATAGATGATGTTGTTACGTTGAACCCGGTCGTATTTCATTATATTTTGTGGAAAATTGCATATTTTTTATTAGTCATGATATTCCACCATATCACGCCTGAAACGTTTCTTTTTATTTCTTTCGGAGTTGTTTTCCTAAATTTCTTGCAAAAAAGTCACTCCTACCCCGAATGATTTAATGTTCTACTTGCTATGCTAAGTTAGAAGGAAGCATCAAAAGCAAAAAGAGAAACGAATCAAAAGTACAGGGAAAAATGTTGGAGTTAGCCTATTCTTAATCATTATTTAATGCTGTCGAGAATGAAAATTTACATTTAATATTAGTCTCATCTTTCGTTTTACACTTGTCCCTGTACCAACATCTATCACCAAGATATTTTGTAAATCCCCGACTGAGTACTTTCATTCATTCCTACTACATGAGTTTGAGCTGGGGTGCACACAATTTTACGCACTGCAGCCAAGAGCGGAAATACACGAGTGGAGATGATGCTTAAGGTGAGTCCCGCAACACACGTGGAGTGCTTCCTCCAGCGTAATGAACTAAGCGTGGTTAATATGTAAATTATGCCCATGGGCACGATGGTGACTCAAATGTAAAGTGTCAAAGACTAAAGTGAATTACGTAGATGAAGAAATAGATGAGATCCACGAAGATATCATGAAATCAAGAAAAATGCTGAACGGAGAAGATAATTAAAATCCTAGAGATTGGGACGCAATTTTTGGAGAAGAAAAAGGACGGAATAAACTATCGGAAAAAAATATGGATTCGGAGCAAAAAAAAATTGTTACATGCTAATGAAATTCTGTACGAAGAAATAAATTAATGATTGAAGATGTAATGTTAAAAAATAACACCGCTAATGATACCAACGCCTAAAACTTTTAGGGGACAAAAAAAATCAATTGCATTTTAGTGAGGGGGATTTTCAGAAAAAATTTCAAAGCCTGCAAAACCCATCTAAACGGAGGTGATTACTAATCAAATGCCACCTTCAAGTTAAATATATATTTAAACAGAAACGTTAAAGAACAAAAATTAGTAGATAAATTGTAGAAACCTCTCAGAAGGCTTTGAAAGGGAATTTTGGAAAGGTATGTTGTTAATGGTGCGTCGGTGTTAAGATGTAAAACAATGAAAAATTGACTGTAAGTTGATAGAAACCGAAAAACGAATTCCGGGTGAACGGATAATCATCAAGAGAAAGTTATAACATCGCTAAATATACATTTAAACTGTCTAAAATTAGAAGAAGGTGCTAGTACGAGAAATGGAAATTTGTGTAAGGAAATGAGAAGAAATATGAATTTAGTGGAAATTCAGAAATGTTAGAGAAATATGGATGAAGAATTATATCTGAGGAATTGCAATACTGTCCCGTCAATTGAAAAGCTTCAACCTCCTATAGGCAAATGAAAAGCCATTCAGAGAACACAGCATAAAATATCATTCGGATAATGAGAACAACGCGGACATTTTAATTTGAGATAAAGAAAAATGCAAGAAAAAAAAAAGTTACAATTTACAACAAGTTCACTTTACGTGAACTTATACTAATTTTACTACAGTAGAAGAGATTTTGGTGCAAAATTAATTGAAAATAAATTAATGAAGACATTTAAGAAAATCCCACACTGAGTTCGGAATTCAATACGTCAATCTAAAATTTGGACGTAATAAAAGACCCCCGAAGTCGTTGATGCTGCTTCTGATCTTATTAAAAAATCTTGAAGAGAAGACTTTAACAAAGCTGTAAAAATAATCATCTTTGGTATGTAGTCAACCGGAAAATATCGATGGACACAATTATCTCGAGAAAGAGGGCACAATTATCCCAATTCCTCGAAAAATTCAGATAAATGAGAAAACTTTCGAAGCACGAGCCTAACGACGCTTGCGACGAAGATCTCGACAAGAATTATCTACAGAGAGACGGAACTTAAAGAAGCGATATTCCTGAAAGAAGAATTTTGCGTTTTGGAAAAATAGGGGCAGAAGGAAATATATTTTGACCCTCAGGCTAGTTATAGGGGGTTGAATGGAAAGAGACCAATGGACATGCTTTCGGTTTTTGTGTCTGAAAATATCATCTCTTAATAATGGCTCACTGGAAAAGTTACTTATCATTCCGAGGAAGATATGAGTATCATAAGAGAGTAATCTATGACTTTTATAAACACCTGGTAATTTCAGCTTAAGTTTAGAGTCAATACTTAATAAACGAGAATGAATTAAAGAGACATATAGCCCCATTACATTTGATTACATCAGGTGAGCAATACGAGTAAAATTGAAGAAATGTCTTCTGCAAAGGAAAGGCTTTTCTATTGAGAGAAAAAATTGATTGATATGTTGGGTTTTTCTGAGATCGCGTTTGCAGCAACAGAGAGGTGGAGAAATGGGGCTGAAGTGGCTTGTTAAGCAGCAGAAATGAAAAAAGGGATCAAATCGAAGGATAAGCAAAAAAACAAAGCTAATGAACGGTCTGTGGTAGAAGAGTGGAGAGCCAAACGATTACACAGGCCTACAAAAAAAATTTTTTTTTTGGTGCCGGGAATCTTTGTGCTGATTTGAACTATATTTGTAGAGCTGAATCCAAATATGAAATCCGTTTTTATTTAACAGCTCTACTTTTTTAGATATGGCACATCTTACGATTAGTTGTTTTAATATTTGATATATTCCGGAAAATAATTTTCAAAGTTAAATAAATCTATAATTATACTAATTTATAACCACTCTGCGGTGTTCTTTTTATTTTCAATAAACTGTCAATAAGTTTTATGTATATTTCTATATTGTAGGCCAATGAGATTAAAAAACATAAATCGTTTGTATCGACTTCGGTAAAAGATGGCGAAATTAGTTCATAAGGTATCCGAACTACTAGCATCAAGACTGCATGAAAAGAATTTACTGCAACCCGGTACAAAAATAAGTTTTTATCGCACAAGGGAAAAGGATATGCTACCCTTCTTTACTCAAGAAGACAATCTTACATTTTGTTTAGACGTTAAGGGTCTTTTGGAAAAAATGGGACTCCTATCACAATATGATGCTAGTGATTGGCGTTTGTTTATTGATAGCTCCAAGCGTAGTTTAAAATGTGTACTTCTTCACAATGGTAACAGGTTTGGCGCAATACCAAGCGCTCATTCAACTAAAATGAAAGAAGAATACGATACAATAGCATTGGTCTTACAGAAGATAAAATACCAGGAACATCGCTGGGTGATTTGTGTAGATTTAAAAATGGTGAACTTTCTTCTTGGGCAGCAAAGTGGCTACACAAAATATCCTGGTTTCTTGTGCCTCTGGGATAGCAGGAAAAGACAAAACCACTGGATTAAGAAGGAGTGGCCTAAGAGAGAAAACTTGGTTGTTGGGAAAGAAAACATCATTGCTGAATCTTTAGTTGAAAGAGAGAAAATCATCTTACCGCCTCTACATATTAAACTAGGCCTAATGAAGCAATTTGTAAAGGCTCTTGACAAGGATGGACCATGCTTTGGCTACTTAAGACTAAAGATGCCCCATATAAGTATTGAAAAACTTAAAGCTGGTATTTTTGAGGGGCCACAAATCAGACAACTTACAAAGGATCCTGCTTTTGTCGAGTCAATGAATGAGATTGAAAAAATTAGTTGGATGTCATTTGTTGAGGTCATAAAAAATTTTCTAGGAAATCACAAAAGTGAAAATTATATTGAGCTGGTAAACATTATGCTCAGTAACTTCAAATCACTTGGATGTAATATGAGCACAAAAGTTCACTGCCTACACAGCCACTTAGACAATTTTCTTGGAAATTTAGGAGACACAAGTGAAGAACAAGGTGAAAGATTTCACCAGGATATAAAAACAATGGAAGCTCGCTACCAAGGAAAATGGGATAACCATATGATGGCAGATTACTGCTGGTGCTTAAAACGAGACTGTTTGAACAAAGTGCACTCAAGAAAATCGCGCAAAAGAAGCTTCCGATGCGTTGAGTGATGTTTTTATGTATTTTTTTTCTTTTCAATTTGTTTTATTACAGTAAACAATTTTAGTATTTGTGTTCAATTGTATTGTAAAATTCTGTTGTGTTTGTGGGTGATTTAACAGCCCTAGAAATAAATCAAGTCTTTATATTTAGTGGATTTTATTATTAATATAATATTCCCATATCATCATGTAGAAGATTTTTTTACGTAAGTAACAACATATCTATATTATTTGAAAACTATAGCTGATAGGAAAAAACTAGTGTCATAATTGGATTCAGCACCCCAATTGTTCTTTAAATCATCATTAAAAGCTCCAGCACCAAAACCACTGTTGGCCTGTGTAATCATAATAATGACAGAAAGCTAAAAGTTTTGGAAGAGCTTTGCAATTTTGGAGACAGAATCACAAAAGATAACAATTACAACACCTCAGGAGAATAAGGCATTCTACCAGAAGGAATCTACTACTGAAACCGGAAACACAACCCAACAAGAACGAATTCCGTTAACACAAAATTTTGGCGCGTACTTCTCTATGATGGTGACGTTTAGGCAATAACAGCAACAGATAAGAGCCTGTCGAAACCACCTTGGAATCACATTTCATAGATGACAATGATATCGATCAAATGGACCAATCAAATAACTGAGATGTATTGGATAAGAGCGAAGGCTGATGAAAAGTGAGTAAAGAAAAATGACTCCCTATCGAACACTAGGAGATCCCTAGATGAATACAATGCTGGTGGGAAAATTGATCGGGCAGGGCTTTATTAAACAAATAATACCAGGCACCAAAGAAAATTAACAGCATGAAAAAACGATTAGTTAGTAGATTGAAGAATTTATAGAAGATCTGTCTACCGTGATTGATACCAGAAATGATGTCAATATTTCATTAACATAAATAATTTCCATATTAAATGGCCAAGGTGGGGGGTGTGTGTAAAAACAGTGTTGGAAAAAACTGGACGGAAAGGTGGATACAAAGATTTCACGCATATTCTACACCCACACAATACTCTACAAGACGCCATAAGGGCGTGTGGCGGGGTATGTTATTATTATTATTATTATTAAAATGTACATGTGCAAATAGACAAATGTCAGGTGGCACACAAGTCCCAAGTGTTACAATAAACTTGCCTTGGAAAAATAACATGGTTTCTGAAATACAATCAACATCACAAAAGATAATAAATAAAATCAGTCAGAAAAAAAAGAAAAAAATACACTTTAAGGAAATTTCCAAACACCAATCTGTAGTACATAAAAAAAGAATATCCCCTTTTCATTAACATTTGTTTCCCAATCAACAAGAACAAAAAATTAAGCTGTTACATTTAATTTTATACAACACATCAATCAAATGATTAGAGAAGTTGTTTACATCTTTTCTTAAAAGTTTGGACTCTGTTAGGAAAGGGCTTAAAAATTTTTGGAGGTAAATTGTTCCAATCAACAATATAGATGTTAGGTCACCACCCGTTAACTAGAATAAAACTACATGTAAAACGTTATCTTTACACAAATATTAATTTGTGAATTTGTGCATGCACTCGGCAAACCTTAATCACACGAAAGAAAGTGCTTACATGGAAAAATATTTAATAATAGGATACCTACATTCAAATCATGCTATAGAACTGTTAAAAATATGGGTCTATTACATAGCATGGGTCTTTTAAAAATGAACATCTTTGGGATTCTAACTCTGGGCATTTTTTTCCAATGCATGCAATTGAAAATGGGAGAGTTCTCGAGTTTGGGTAAGCTTTTGAGGCTATTATCGTGTGAAATTCCATGCCCGTGAATATATCCTCATGACTTTTATTTTCTACCTTTTTTTCAACCGCCTCTTTACCTGATACTGCAAACACCCACTCATGGATTCGTTTATTACACAACTAATAAAAATAACAAATAAAACATTTTTAAAAATTGATAACACATATACAAATTACAATCGCTAAAGCTTTTCAACGTTTCAGCGGCCACGAAGCTTTCATCAGGCAAAAAGGTGGTGTAATAGTGCCCTCAACATAAGATGGACAATTTAATATTTTCATGAATCAAAACTCTAAATATCCTAATTTTTCACAATGAATGCGAAATATTTCCTCTTTCCCGCTCCCATAAATATTTCTGCGAAAAATTCTGAGTGATAGAGGACGAGTCAACATCCCTACGGCCCTCCAATGAGGATGCTTGATTGAGCCGGGCGTGGAAAGAGCGCCTGAATGGGAATTGTACCCGGAATGGAAAGAGCGATGGACGATGGTGGATGGCCACCGATGTACAATGTGTGTAAGTGCAAAGTGTAACCGGGCGAGCGAGATGTGTTTACCCTCCGGGAAAACATTTAACCGTTTCAACCAAATGGGGTTAGGCTAGAAACCTCGAGTGTTTGGCGGCTGCCCCAAATGCTCTTGCGGCCAATTCCCTGTCTATTTTGTCTCGCCTCGGAGAGATGTGTTGTACATCCCTTTGTTAAATTGCATTTGGAGGGCTATTATGACTGAAAATATCATGGAAGGGCATTGTAGATGATGAAAAAACGTGTTTATCATAGAATCACTGACAGAGTAAGTTTGCAAAACAAGTATTTCTAACTATGTTAAACGGGATATAACGTTTTCACACGCATGCTACACACACATTTTGTATATTTATGCAAATATATATATGTTTATTTATGTTTATTATTGATGTATATTTTTGAAACGGAACGCTCTCCGGAGACGCACAAACACACAAAAGACAGAATATTCAAAACACAGAAACACAAAGAAAGGACACTCACAGCATGTAGTTTACTTTCGACGACCCGACCTTCGTGATCAGAAACTTCACTAGCGCTAAATCTATATAGATTTTATGCATACAGGGTCGTACCCAAAAGTGGTAGGACTAATTTTTTATAAGAATTTTATTGACGATATACTTATGTTTATATATATATATATATAATTTTCGGCACCATCTTGGCGTACACCTTGCGCATGGCCAAATCCTGTGAAATAATGCGTTGGACGTTGGATGCAGATAGACCCAAATGGTCTGCAAAAGAGAGAAAATCAGTCCTACTACTTTTGGGTGCCTCCCTGTATACTATATATATATATATATATATATATATATATATATATATATATATATATATATATATATATATATATATATATATATATGTATAATCTTGAAAATGACGCTCACCGGCGACGAACAAACACACAAACACTAAGATAATAAATATTACACACACAGAAACATAAAAAAAGGACACTTATCGTAGATATTTACGTTTCGACGGCACGGCCGTCGTCAAATACATATATATGTGTATATATATATATATATATATATATATATATATATACAATATTTTTTTAGATACCGGTTAAGGTAGGTTTTTGGATGGACACAACTATCAAATAAACATTTTGTGACTCCCCACCTAGCAAACTAATCTATATCAGGTCCCTCTTCATCTCGGTCTACTTCTTTCCTCCCATCATCCCGTCCAACATCCCTATCCTGTTCCTACCCTTACCTCGTTTGCCCAACATTCTCCCCTCTATTATCCTCTTCAACATTCCACTACCGCTCAATACGCCTTTCATCCATTTTTCCTGCCTCCATAGGATTTCTCTCAACAAACCCCTCTCCTCCCCCACCATTTCTAGTACTTCCTCATTTGTTTTCCTTTCGGTCCATTTCACCTTATATACAATATATAATTTGTAATAATAAAATAAGAATTGGTAATAAGCGTAATTGGTAGCGCATCCGCCCGGCAAGTGGAAGGTCCGGTGTTCAAGTCCCAGTTAAGGAAATATTTTTACATTTGTGATCTGCTCAAATCCGCCTTCCCCACATGTCCGCCTTTTATGTGATTTCCTATCCCCTTTCCTTATATCAATTTCTATGTGTGAATATATATATATATATATATATATTCTATATATACACACAATATATACTATTATTAGGTAATCAACCGGTTAAGGTAGGTTTTTGGATGGACACCACTATCAAATAAATATTTTGTAACTCCAAACAAAACCCAATCCAGCAACCTACTCTACATCAGGTCCCTCTACATCTCTGTGTACTTCTTTCCTCCCTTCATCCCATCCAACATCCCTAGTCTGTTCCTGCCCTTTCCTCGTTTGCCCAACATTCTCCCCTCTATTACATTCTTCAACATTCCACTACCGCTCAATACGTCTTTCATCCATTTTTCCTGCCTCCATAGGATTTCTCTCAACAAACCCCTCTCCTCCCCCACCATCTTTATTACTTCCTCATTTATTTTCCTTTCGGTCCAGTATATATATATATATATATATATATATATATATATATATATATTGTGGGTCGCGGTGGTCCAGTAGAGCGTTGGACTACTGACCGGAGGGTCCCGGGTTCGATTCCCGGGCAAGGCACTCTGGGCACCTGCAGCTCCACCCAAGCTAGTTGATTTTTCGGGTACCAGATCTCCCTGGGAAACCATAACCGGCACAGGGAAAGGCCCCCCTACCCTGATGTGTGAATATTCACACGCCGTCGGGCTTGGTACATGGGTGAGCTCTACCATCACCTACTAAACCGACCTTCGGGTTGATTACTGTGTTTATGGTTTTTTTTTATATATATTGTATGTGAAGTTAGTGCTAGCGAAAAAAAAAACACAGAAACGCACAACAAAGAAAAGAATCTCACACGTTTTTGAATTTTCAGTGGCACAAGTCACCTTTTATAAAACCGACAATAAAACAACGATACTTACATTATACGAGTAACAGTTGCCCCCAATATCATATAAAAGGGTCCTTTCTTTATTCCCTTCCCATAAGAGGACGCAGAATCTGCAATCACCCCAACTCCCTTGGTAAATTCCACTCAATTCTACACCATTTCCTCCTCAAACAAGGAATTTGTACAACATAGCTCCCTGGCCTAGAGTCTCTGAGATCAATTCTAAAACACTTCTATCATATCGTCAAAAACTATAATGCCAACACCGACTTTCTTCCCAAATGCCCCTCCGTCACTTTCAAACGCCCCACCAACTTACCAGATCTCATCAAGTCAAGTAGTCCACTCCTTTAATCCCCGCTCCGTTCTAAAGCCACTCCCATGCCCTGCAATAAACCTAAATGCAAAAATCTTCTATTTTCAAAACCCGGACCACATTCCTGTCTCATCCGCTTTTTAACTCTCTCCCACCAATTCTCTACTCCTCATGTACTCCACGCAATGCAGTTTACCCTCTTAAAGTGCCGACTATGCCCTGCCTTTGTATTCGACGGTGTACCACGCCCCTAAATTTTAGAATAAATAACCACCAGGCTTCATGTCAGAATTCTTCCCTGATTGATGTGCTCCCAATCCTAAAAAAAGACTGTAGGCAAAAAAATGAGTATTTAACCCACAAACTTTTTATTGCAATTTCTGCATAATTTGCCAACTTCAACGATTGTTTCAACATGTTCAGATACGGAAGTTGAAAAGTGACAGTCTTTACGTTTATTGGTTGAGAGGAGGTACAATATCTCATTGCCACATCATCTGGAACTCGTCGAGACTAATAGAGTGTATAGGTAGAATAATCGAAATGTCCAAAGGAAAGGTGTTCGCTGGTTTATGTGTGGAATGACCTTAAAGTACAAGAAGGAAACAAGTTTAGGAAGAAATAGGAATGGCTGACTGCTTGCACGTATCATTTAAATCGCATCCCAGAAGTGTCGCCCTCTTGCGATGCTAACGATTAAACTCATTCCAAAATCTCCGTCATCCTACTCACGACGCCTTTATAAGGAAATTCCTCCGCCGCCTGACACTCTCGGCGAGACCGCCGGGGATCGATCTCCACCCCTTCTCCTCCCGAGGTTTCGTCCCCTTAGGCCCCCCGAGAACGCAGTGACGGGGACCGCGAGTGTAGGAGGGGAGGAGGGGGTGCGTCGCATTGTTCACGTGTTTCCAATTCGGTCGGAGAAGAAAGGCGCGCTCTCGCTCGCTCGCATCTCCGAGCTTCGAATCGTCCGCGAGCGGAGGATCGGAGGGCATTTATGGTTCTAAACCTCCCCCCCTCCCCCGAATCCCCACAATTCCACACGAGTCCCAACTCGCTGGTCCCTAATCCACCCCTTCCACTCCCCACAGCTGTGTGGCAAATGACATTAATGAAGCGAAGGGCACGGGGAGGGGGGGAAGGGGAGGAAGGTGGTGGGCGGCGGGAGAGCAGCATTAGGATTCCCTCGAGTGATCCGGGGATCGATGGAGAGACCGTGGGAACGCAATGTCAATGGAGGGAAAGTGATTAGGGGTGGCAGAAGGGAGAAGGGGAGGAGGAGGAGAATGTGCGGCGGAATGAGTGGGGGGTGAGGGGGATCAGGGTGCAGCGGAGGGGAAGGGGCAAAGGGTCGGAAGCAAATCACTGCCGGCTGGCTGCTGGAAACCGCGTTTTGATCGTTCAGGTGAGAACCCCATTTGAAAATCACTCATGGGGGCGGCTGCGTCGGCGCGCGGGCGACGATGTGGGGAGGAGAGGGTGGATAGAATGAGCGCGCGCGTGTGAGGGAGGGTGGGATCCACTCTCTCGGAAGGGCGGAGGTATGGGGGGAGAGGGGGTCGGCGGAGAGTTGGGGGGTGGGGATGTCGTGTTATGGCGCGATGGTGGCGCCCCGTCGGTGGTGACACGATAGGGGCGTGCGGCCGTGATCTTCAAACGGGCTAGAGTGACGGAAACGCTGGACACGGCGGGTAGACTAAAACGCTTGCTTTCGGAGAATCCGAAACTCTGAAGTGGGGTGGGGTGATAGTCGGGACAAATCCCTCGGCATGGAGATCATCCGGCCCAGCGATCTAAGTTTAGGGCCATACAACTAAAAACGTTAACTCTATGCCGATAAAAAATTTTTCCCATCTATTCCCCGCCGCCCGATATAGAATACTCGTCGTTGCCTCCCGGAAGTAACCGTTTAAGGGGACATTACACTGTTAGGCCATCGGCGTAATTTTTTGAGGGCAATCAAAGTCAAATAGTGCACTTTGGAAATTAGCTGCTGCTTCAAATTTTTAAACCCATAGAAAAAAGATGGGATCAACTCCACTTTTTTCAAATAAAAAAATAAGAGTGATTTATGCACACATATATGTTTAAATTTCAGGGCTTCGAGAAGGCACTTGATTATGTCTTAATTTTGTTAGTAGTGTACAGATATCAACTGCATAAGTTTGTTTCAAAATACAAGAATGATGAAATGCAAAGTCTAAACACCGAGGTTATTGGTTGGTAAATGTTCAAAGAGTAATTGATTTCACTCTATGAAATTCCTTCAATTCCTCATTTAACGGCAATATTCCAATAAATGAATGTTGGGCCAAAAACAAAACAAACTAATGATGCCGCAGCCACCGTATTCCCCAGATGGCCCCCAGTGACTTTTTCTTGTTCCCGAAATTGAAGAGGCCCATGAAAGGACGACGCTGCGCTACGATTGACGAGATAAATACTGCATAGAAGGAGAAGCTGAACAAGATAACAAAAAATGATTTTTTGAAGTGCTTCGAGGTTTGGAAAAAACGTTGGCACAAGTTTATAATATCTTATGGAGATTATTTTGAAGGAGACAAAATAGGTATTCATGAATAAATAAATAATTTTGGAAAAAACACAAAAGTCGTGATACTTTTTGAACAGACCTCGTGTCAGGAATTTCCGTCATTTCTGCATGGCTGGAATTGAAACCCCCTAAAAACACAGTAGATGTTTAGTTAGTGCGTTAGTGCGTGTACTCCAGCTATTACGCGTTTGAAATAGGCATGGCCTTCAGTCGGTGACCCATGGTCAGTGACCGGCCAGTCAAAATTATTGTCTGTGAATCTATAGAGAAAACAATGGACAAAAAATCCTCCTAATGTTGCACCTATCAGGGCAAGAGTGGGGAGAAAGGAAAAAAAACTGGAACATCAATGTGAAATTTTAATATGCTTCGGAACCTAAAGGATTTCCAATCAATGAAGCACATGAAGCTGTAATTTTGTCATAACTAACTAAGTTCATTGTGCATGTCTCATGGAAATTTAATCTCGAATATGTGAGGAACAAAGAAATCTTAGACTACGCAATAAGGAAACTTTTATGAAGGAGGTTAGCTTACTTTCAGAATGAATTATTTTATGAAACCAAGGCAGTCTTATAATTAGATCCACATGATGAATCCATTGATGAGAGTAGTAGATTCCACCTGGTCCGAAGACCTACCGCATATGAAATTCACGCATTTAGTGAAAACTAGTTCCTCTACCTGTACGGCCTGCGGTACACGCGGAAAATATGTTGCTCATAAATACACAACTTGGAGTTTTTACGGTATACCCACCCTCCTAGACGAGAAATGAAAAAAAAA